>JAGKTI010038171.1:0-10768 GCA_018397915.1 Birgus latro | reverse complement strand
GCATCTACTTGCCCAAGTGCCAGGGGGTTACCTCATCCTCTTGATGCCCACAGTGGGGGCGGAGGGACATTGGTTACAAGATTGTGACAATGTGAGGTAACTTTTACCTGTTCGTGGTGTAGTGGTATGCTGCCTGGCTCTCACCTGAGAGTCCCGGGTTCGATTCCCGGCACAGTGGTAATATATTGGATGATTTTTCCTGTGTAAAGTACAGGTTTCTCATTTCCTTATGAAGATAATGTTGTGTTGCTTATTAGCACGGAACAAGGTCTTTGTACTCAGGCCAGACTTTCGCTGTCAGGTGGTAGTCAGGTGTGTAAAAAGCAGCGAAGACAGAACAGTTATCAGCACACGGAAGTGGCTTAAAAGATCTTTTACTCTTCTTTTGGCCTTTCTCCGTGTATTGGTGTTCAAGTGGTTGGAAAGGCTGTCTGTTGTTTGAACAGGCGTGAATTCAATTCCAGGTTGGGTCAGGGAATAATCTGATGAAATGGATTACACTAAAACGGACTTACTGATCTTCTACAAGACCCACCGACATGTCATAAAAATACCCCCCACTAATACCAGTGCTCCAGTCCTGAATGATACAATCCAATCATGCATTCAGCATGAATGTAATGCTAAAATGGCAGCAAGTGAAGGTGTATGCATGTAGCAGGACTGCTGGGAAACAGAGAATTAATCATAATGTCTATGTCCAGAGCCGGATTATAGAATTTAAAAAAAACAAACAGTTCTGAGAGTCAGCCGAATAGTACATTAAAATAAACCCAGCTGCCGTAGTCGATAACTCGCGAAATTTAGTATATCTTAGATTTTCAACAGAAGTGACTGGTTAGTTTCCATCCACTTGGAAATTACCTAAGAAAAAATTGTAATTTAAAAATTTGTTAATATTTCGCACAAGTGCATCATCAAACTGTGTCCGTTGTTGGGACACGCCAACACACTCACCAGACACAGTCACGATCGATTTTCTGTCGCATGTAAGATGGCCATTGGCAACTACAATCGCTGAAGCCAAATGCCGGGACTGCACAATAATCTCAACGTGGCAGAAAACGCCGTCTGTCGTTGATATGACGCCTAACTAAGGATTAAAGTTTACTGGAAACCGACATTGCTGAAACAGTAACCCGATGGCTAAAGATTATGCACAAGTTCCTAAAGAAATAAGAAACTGACGCTTTTCCTGGAATAACTTGGTATTTGCCAGGTATTAAACATCAAACATCCCACCAAGCCAGATAATGCAGAACTGTATTTGACTGTGCTGTTGATTCTCATGGATATTCAGTTAACAAATAATGTCTTAAGGGACTCAATCTTGGTAACCGTGTGGTGGGAGTCATACAAGAGGGTAACAGTAATACAAATTGGTGACAACGCTATGCTTGCTTTAGGCATCTAGGGAGGTGACATTTATACACAACTGAACCAAATCTCTTATCAAATAATGCTTGGCAGGGCAGCAAAATACAATGTAAGAGTCTTAACATTCTAGTCAGCAATTTCAGCACAAAGCCCCACAGTCTCGTACAAGGTATACTGCAGTTTTTTTTTTTTTTTTAATTTTTATGTGTCCGACTTCTGGGCATAGGCTTCACAGCCTGCTATCAAGGCCCAGCAGCCTCCTACATACCATACACCTCTGCATGTCACCACTTCGGCGCTTAACACCCACCGTCCATATTGAATACATGCTAGGGCTGTCTCATACAGGACTGGTGTATTGGTATTAGTACGATCTGATGCTGCTCAAATACGTTGCAGTTTATCTGCTCATACATAACTTGCAAACCATGGCACCTCCGCAGCCCCATATGAACCCCCATAATACACCACCCTCCGACAGTTCAGTTTTCAGTACAAGTGGATGTTATGCTTTTCCCTCGTACAATCATGGGGGGGCACGGTGGCTCAGAGGTAGAGCATCAAGCTCGGGACCGGGGGGTCGCGAGTTCGAGCCGCGCCCGGGACTGCCGTTACCTAGCGGGGCTATATGATCTCGTTGTAAGGTCTAGCTCGGGGATTCTTTAATCCCTCGTACAATCACGAGAAAAAGTTTCTTTACCTTCTTGGCAAGAAGCAAGTCGAAGATAAGGCTGGATCATGAAACACACTCAGATTGCTGTTTGTTCACCTGACCTTTCTCCAACTTTGTCTTCTACTTCCCTCTCGCCAGGGAGGTCAAGAAACTTCTGGTATTGACTGGGCCACCAGGAGATTGAGGGGAACTTAAACAAAGGTTACACTGTACATTTGTACAAAATATAAGTTTAATGTAACTGCTTAGTTATGCTAATTGTTAAAATTACAATATTAATTCCCTAAGTACAGTATCAATATATATGTATTATTAAAACTGAAATGATATATTGATTTGCCGTACAATTCCAGCTCCTTATATAAGATTCTGCTGATTTACACAGACTAATAATACTAAGCAGGGCCGTATTAAAGGGTAGGGGGTTCTACTAGAGCTACATCCCTGGAGCAGACAATGTATGTGTACTGTAGAGGTGAGGTATACCTTCAAAATGCATTGGGCTTGGCGATGACTAAGCTTTGCTAGTCTTCCACAAGATGCCGTGCCCCATGGCCCCCACAATTCTAAACCCATCACGTCCCGACCGATTTCCAACCTCCGATACCGCCCGAGCATTTTCGGATTTTTTTTTTTACTCGAACCTTCGCTTTTGGTGAGAAGCATCGAAAATTCATAGAGAAATCGCCTTTCTGAGGCTATAAATGGTGCTACAGGTGATGAGTCAGCCTTACGTTTTCCTTCTTTCTCACGGTACGTGGCTAAAGAAAATGAACTATGAAAGGGTGAACTAATTCAAGCCACTTTAAATTACATATTTATTTATGAATTTGGTACGAATTTATGTGCAGTACAAGACTATATTGGTTTTCACACATTTATACAGGCAATAGAAGCATTGTTCAGTCACCAGTCCACATATGATGGCACCTTCCTCTATGACAATACTACCTCATCACTTCTGTTTGTTTCTTGCTCTAGCGTCTTTATTTCTTTGTCCTTCACCTCAGGAATCACTTTCACTGTGAATTTCGTCATTGGAGAGACCGTGGGGCAACATACCTTTACTGGCCAGGTTACTGTTAACAGGTGAATTGCCCAGTGTGGGGGAGAGGGAGGGGAGGGAGGGTTAGGTGGGGCCAGGCAGTATCCCTGCTTGACAGCAGGTAGAGGAAGGTCTCCCACATATGCCTACCAAAAATCACCCATGAAACTTGAAAATTGTGCAAATTACGACCCTTGCAATTGCATGACGTACCCGTACATCGATGGGTGTAGCCGTGACAAAACGTTGCAACGTACCCATACGTCGATGGGATTCCTCGGGTTAATCCGGTTCTGATACTGGACACAGCTATAGTCACGGCGTGCGACTCTGAGGTTGTTATTATCGTCTCCTGGCAACCTACCCATCAACAGTGGGTCCGATTTCATGTATAATACGATATGTGTGCGATTCATGTATAATATGTTCGTGTTTAATAATATTCGTGTATAATATATTCGTGAATAATAATATGATTCGTGTATAATATGATACAAAATTGGATGCACTGTTTCCAGGTAGGTTGCCAGGGTATGATAATGACACCCTCAGTTGTGCGCCGTGACTATAGTACGCAGTCTCGTAAAGTGAAGCATGTCGCACGCTGTCAGTCGGACGGCATTGCTGTGGACCGTTTGCTGATTGCTTAATTAACAATAATACTGAATATTCTTCTAAAAGACACGGTACTGTCACTGGTCTCACAAATATACCGAAGGCCGACGCACTTTCACAGCACACACCAGCAGTCATATCTCGCCCGTGGATGTCATAACTGCCGCCTCCGTCGATACTCAAAACATTTCCGACGCCATCTTGTGACGTCACGTCATAACATACTGTCATATCTTGTGACACCTTCGGAGGGTGTCGTAGCGAAACATAACCCGGAAAGAGCATGGATAAACATCTATAGCGTGACTTGTATGGAAGCCTTCTGCTCTCTAAAAAACACTATTGTGCCTCAAAGCGAGTTCATCTACTTTGACATTGTGGATCACATGGTATTATTTAGCAGCAACAGTCAGCACCATTTATACTCGTACAAACAGTGAATTCCCTGTGATCAAAGGATAGCTGAGTGAGCTCTTGTCAGGCTTAGGCTGCCTACTCGTAGTGATTAGCAGGATGGAATTACTGGCTGCATACATACATGATCGCCAATTACGTCGAGAAAGAAGGTACAGGGACCCACTTGACCCACTCCTCGTTAGTGATGAACACCTTTTAAGAGTGTATAGATTCCCACGCCAAGAATTAATAAGACTCTGTGATGAACTTAGACCTCATTTGGAAAGGAGAACATTGAGGTCCCATGCGCTTCCAGTGCACACCCAAGTGATGATTGCCTTAAGATTTTTTGCAAGTGGCAGTTTCCAAAATGTAACTGGAGACTCTGTAGGTGTAACTCAAGCCAGTGTTAGCAGAGTGATCAGCAGAGTTATTAGTGTTCTCAGTATGAAAGCCAGAAGAGAAATAAAAATGCCAATTAGTGCTGTAGAAATCAACAGTACTGTCCAAAATTTTAGTAGAATCAGTGGTTTTCGTTGAGTCATTGGAGCTATTGATTGTACCCATATCCCCATCAAAGCACCAGATGAAATGGAGCATATTTTCCTCAATCGGAAGCAGTACCATTCACTGAACATACAGGTAGTGTGCAACAGCAGCAACCTCATCACCAGTTACTCAGCCAAGTGTCCAGCTAGTACACATGATTCTTTCATCTGGGCCAACTGTCCTCTGAGAGATCGCTTCCAGGCTGGTCAGTTTGGAGACACCTTTTTACTGGGTGAATTACTCATCATTATTGTACGCTAAAGTACCAAGGTAGGATTATAAAACCTTAACAAACCATACTCAAACCTACCCAAATCGGTCAATTTTCTGTGGTTCACATCACGTGAATTTGGAGATTTTGATAATTTCTTCTATATTTTAGACAATTCTAAGCCATTTCCCTTCAATGGGACATATATTAGTAATTAATTTCATTTTAGTAATGAAGATAACCGAGCCATAACCTAACGTAACCTAATCTCCAGGAGTAAAATACTGCTTCTGTGCCTGTGGAACAACCCCACAGAAGCTGTTGCTGTGATTGGCAGGTCTGCCCAGTCAGGCAGATAACAAAAATATACTACTGCATTGCTACATATGGCTTCTTTGCGGGAAGGCCTTCCATAACTATTTTCTTTTACAATATTCGCCACTGAAGCACCTCTCAGCCAAGCCACTCTTTGTTTATCTTCTATCAGCTGTTGTTTTCCTGAGTTTCTCAGTTCTTATTGGCTCTTACATCAAGAAACACGGGTTGCTATTGGCGGAGAGTCATTCAGCTGGTGCCCTGTGGCCCTCTAGCGAGCTGCCTTATGACTAGCCTACGATATCATAAAGATTTTTTGAGTATCAGAGACTAACGATGTCGTAGGCATATCATAAGATATGACATCATAAGTTCGTTACGAGAGTCACCATGTCATAACTTATGACGACATTTGAGTATCTGCCGGCAGGTTATTTAGAGGACTAATGCACTTGAGTGATATGGCCAAGAGATGATGCCTGTATAGGGTCTCGTCCTTCCATTAATAAAACTAGATCTCCCACCTGGAAATTTATCTGTGACTCCAACCATCTCTGACTCAACTGCATTAATGAGTAGTCTCTGGTCCATCTTCTCCAAAAATAATGGATGCTGTGACCAGACCCAATCTCCATCTTATACCAAACAGGTAATTTTAATATGTTTTACCCAAAACAGGTAATTTTTATATGTTCTACCCACTGGAGGAGCATGACCTGGCCCGAGCAAGAGTAAGTAATTCAGCGTTAAAGCATTCAAGGTTTTGAGGGAATCTAGCAAAGGAGTCTTCTGTTAGTTATTCCTTCTGTTCCAAACATACAGCCTCCAGTATTTCGTCATTCACAGCTTAGTTCCAGATATTGACAGTGAAAATAATTTTGATCATTCTAATTTCAGAATAGGTAGAGAGGCGACCTGCAGTCCTAATGGACCCAGGTTCGAATCCCGGCTGGGGCAGGGAACAGTTTAAGGGTTTGAATTTCGCAGACTTTTCTGATCTACCAGATGACCCGCCGACATGTCATAAAAGTACCCCCGCTAATACCAGTACACCAGTCCTGTGTGAGACAGCCCTAACATGTATTCAATATGGATGGTGGGTGTTAGCGCCGAAGTGGTGCCATGTGGAGATGTAGCAGGACTACTGGGCCCCAAGGAGAAGTACTGGGACTTGTGAATAGGCCCTGAAGCCTTTGTCAAGAGTCGGACACGTAAAAAAAAAAAAAAAAAAAATGCCTTTCCCACACCCTTCCAAAAACTTTATTTCCCACTTGATGTGCAGGAGGAAAAGGTGATATTTCAACTCATTTTATCAACTCCAGTGACTCCGTGCTTATGCTTCTCGCCGAGCTCTAAGAATAATGTACGGGCAGAGATTTAACAGGGGTGAGGGTGTGGGTGGAAGTTTGCCCTGAAAATGATAGAAAAATAATAATTTGTTTATTTAATTCATTTATGCTGAAAGGCTTATGTTCAAATTTGTATTCGCATATAAACTGATGGTGAGTAATGAATATGCATCAGAGAAAACTGAAAACAATCAAATCAATTTACCAGTAGCGTAGCTCGGGGGGCCAGAGGGTTACCGTTTGGAAACTTAAACCCCCACCCAGCGGAGCAACCCTGATACCACCACCCTAGGAGGAGGACACGGGGAGGCTGTGATGGTATATTATAATTATGGTTCGAACTCCTCGTGAAGCAGTGGACCTGATTATTGTAGGAATGTACCAAAGACGGTTCAGTCAGTTGTAAGCAGTCCGTCCTAGAGAGCACACCTGCCTGTATCCACAGAATAAAGGAAGCTTGGAAATCACGTTTGCTTGACCTTGACTAGGCGACACCCACCCTAAGAGGAGGCCATGGGGAGGTTGACAGATGCTCCGCGTCACACTGGCTCACGTCCCCAGCTATCTTATGCCCCTCTTACTCCCAGCCAGACTCACGGGAAGTGCATCGGCCAGGTGCATTACCCTCCGACGAGAACAGCGCTCACCAGGCATGGGGTGGGACTGACCTTTACACAGTCCAAATAGGCCCTTGTCACCAGAGTCCACTGGACATGTAGCCAGAAGAGGAGGAGAGACCACTGGTCCTTGAAAACCTACTGCACCCCAGGGGAGTAGCGGCGCAGTAGAGTTCACCGGACCTGCTGTGGGAGGGGAGTCCACCGGACCTCCTCCTTCCGCCACCTGCTGTAGGGAGCAGGCATCTCGGAACGTCCACCAGATGACTCTCGCCTGTTCTCCCAAGGAGGGGAGTGGAGCCGTGGTAGAGTCCACCGGACCTGTCACAGGGGGAGAGACCACCAGTCGTTCCCCAGCTGCAACTTTCCCCCAGCAGCAGGAGAGCGGTAGAGTCCACTGGACCTACCACAGGAGTCAGAAAGTCCAACGGCCTTACTTCTCCTGTTGCCCCTGGGACGAGTGGTCCTCCGGACCTGTCGGACTGAGGGAGAATCCACTGGACCTCCTTCGTCCACTCTCCCAGGAGGAAGCCTGGGTAGAGTCCACTGAACCTACCAGGCGGAAGGAGAGTCCACCAGACCTCCTTGCTCTGACTCGATGTGGAGCTCCGGCAGAGTCCACTGGACCTGCCAGGCTCAGGGACAGACCACCGGTCGTCCCTCCTCCACTAGCCCAGAGGCTCCCTACGAGGGCACCGTCTCTGGCTCAGCCCGCCCCTCCAGAGGCCAAGCAAGACGCCCTCCCTGCTCCCTCCCCCCCCTCTGCAAAGGGTCGAAACTGCTCCCCAGTAAACCTACTGATGAAGAGAGTCTGGAGCAGACCTGTGGTGAGCCTGGGTGTCTCGTCCCTGCAGCCTAGCCCCCGATGCCCCCAGCAGCTGACGGACTCTCCCAGCGACCGCAGACGACCCGTGACGGCCTTCCCCTCCCGACGAGACCGCAGCCCCAGGACCTTGAAGGCCGCCCCTCAGCTGATCCCAGGCTCGGACCACCCTGGACCTTCCTCCAGGACTCCCACCATAGCCAAGGGCAGGCGCCATGCAGCGCGCCTCCTAGCCCTGTTTGGCCCCAGTCCTGAGGGGCCCCCACACTGCTACGGCCCCAGACAGGAAGGGGCCACCCATCACGCTGCCCTCCAGCCTACGCCAGACTCTGGACATCGCCACACAAGGCCGGCACCCTTACCGGGAGCACAACCTTGATGGCCCACCCCCTACGCCGGGCCGTCACCTACACCTCCTACCTGTGCTGTGACTTCTGTGTGCCTCAGTACCTCACCAGCGACTCTGTGCAACACTCGTGTCCCACCATAGTGCTATAGACTTGGAGTTTTATTCCCCCTAATCAGAGCGTCGTGATCTCTGTGTGATACCTATGACCCACCGAGAAAAACAAGAACTTTGTGATCCTGTGTAATCTTAGTGGCTGTCCAGCATACTGCGACCACCCTTGTGTAACACTGTAACCCCTCTGTAATCCCGTGACCCCTGTGTGTCAAGTATACCATTGTGTCCCACGACTCCTGTGTAACATCTATGTCCCCCATGTGATATCACGACCCCTGTATAATACTCATAACCATCAATAGTGTTATAGTGCTGTGGAATATTTGGATACACAGTGTTGTGATATATGTTCTGCTTGTGTCGTATATATAGAACTGCCCTATGTACAGTACGTGTAGCGTTAAGTCCACTGTGTCTGTCTGTAAGGTAATATACGTGTAAGACTGGTTAGACTGTTTGAGCCCTATCCCTTGTCTGGCTGTTCTAGCCCGATCCTAAACAAAAGAACTCAAGCACATGCCCGTATCTGAGGCCAAGCAGTTGGACACAGAATACGCAGCATAACAGAAACTTTCCCTGGGCCCCCAGGTATTTGTACACTTGTAGATATTATTCTATGTTTCATTATTTTTCTGGGGATTTTACGCTGAATCTTCCATATATACTTGACACTGATAATTTTAAACATATTATAAAGCTTTTTATGCCCAGGAAAATTTAGCCTAATAGATGATATAGCCTATTGAACCTGATCTGAGAAGAGGCGAGCCTTAAGTTTTTGAAGGCTGGCAGCTGAGTGGTTGCCCGAGTACAGCCATTATTAACGATGCATTTTGAATTATTTGGGTTTCTGTAACAGTTTAACGATAAGATTGCCCCCCCAAAAAATAAAATGGATAGTTATTTGCATTGATCAGTTTAAAAACGGGGCCTTACTAAGTTTATCACATGGCCGAGATAAGTGTGACATTTTGAACTGTTGGAACAAATTAAAACACGTCCAGGGAAAGTGTTACAAGTACAGTACCTTGATCTCTTCCCCCATGTTCAAGCAAATTAAGGTAAATTTTCATTACTGTGATAGTTTGTAAAATATAACAGAGTGAAACATAGGACTTCCATTGAAATATGATATATTCCCTGAATCTGGATTAATGATAAGATAACCGAGGGGCGGGGAGGTGGGGGGTGCTCATGGGTTATCCCACTTGACTAGGCAGATCAATATTTAAATTTTGTTGTTGCATTAGTCTGCTTTATGCTTGCTACTTTTGCATCATCAGTAAGCTTTCTATCTTTTTAGTTTCGAATATCTAGTTACAGCTTATAGTAGAGCTGTGACAAGGTATGGGTTGCGGGATATTTAATAGTGATCGTGACACAGCTTCCTCACCCGTGTCTACCTGTCATAATTTCATAGGAAATCCGATGTTTCACTAGGTTATATTTTACAAACTATTGCAGTAATGACAATTTACCTTTATATGACTGAACATGAGGGAAAAGAATCAAGGTACTTACAAAACTTTCCCTGGACGTGTTTTGATTTGTTCCCAGAATTCAAAATGCCACATGTATCTCGGCCGTCTGATAAACTTAATAAGGCCCCTTTCTAAATAAATCTATGCAAATAACTATGTATATTCTTTTTATTTGGGCATTCTTATCGTCAAACGGTTACTGGAAGCCATATCATAAAACTAATTTAAAATGCATTGTTAATAATGAATGTACTCGGACAACCACTCAGCTACCAACTTTCAAAAGCTTAAGGCTCGTCTCTTCTCAGATCAGATCAAAGTTATAGTGAAATATGGGGAAGTTTCCAGAATGCACCTCGCGGCTACTGTGGTTTCGGAACACTTGAAATTTGTTTTACTTGCTTATAAGAGCTTGTTCATTTGCAATGAGATAACGTCTCATGATTTCATTATTTATTTTAGTTTATGGGTTGTTTACATGGTTTTAATTATTATTTGATTATCTGAATAATGGATATTACGGCAGCAATAATAATAATAATAACTGAAATGCCCACCCCGACAACACCTGTCCCACGGAGGGGCAAAGGGCAGGGTGATGAAACACCCACCCCAGGAGGAGGCCACAGGGAAGCGCATAGGGTGCGTGGAGGCCCAGGGCAGGCCTATGTCCCTCACTACCTTGCGCCCCTCTTACCCACAACCAAGCCAACTCCAACCTCGCAGTCCTGGCAGGTTGCTCTCCAGCCGGACAAGCCCTCCAGCCACTGCACTGGTATATGGTGGCTGGAGTTACCCTCCAGCCACTGCATTGCTGTATATTTGTCCGGGGGATGGGCTCTGCCCCCCCCCCC
>JAGKTI010038169.1:0-10768 GCA_018397915.1 Birgus latro | reverse complement strand
TTGCTCACACACACACACACACACACACACACACACACACACACACACACACTCTTCCCATTCACTGCACTAAAATGGCTAATCCCCGAGCACCCATATTCAAAGGGTGTAATACCTTGTGTACATATCACCGTCCACCAAATTTTCAGCCCATCCTACCCATTGCCGTGCTATTCACGCTGCTTTATAGAATTACGCCACGCAGGTAACGCTTTCAATGTACACGCTTCTTATACACTTTTACTCTAACTTTGCCTAAAATTATCATCTGTCCATCTTGAATGCTGAGTTATAACGAGAGATTAGTACTAGAATATGATGCTGGTCACGAAATGTGCCATGGGAAGAGTGTGTAACCATAATATTGTCTTTTTGTGCCACTGAGCTAGCTAAATGAATTTCAAAAAACAAAAGGTCGAATATCTGGACAAAGCTAGTGTGAAAAAACTATGGTGCGTTTATTTCATTTTGCATGTTTACCTATAATTATTCTCCCCTGAAACACGTATCATTAAATAATACATAAGAAACTTAATAGACTTTTTTTCTTGTCATGTCCCATAAGTTATCATAAATGGCCTGACATTCTTTAATGTGCTATAACTCAAAATGATCAAAACAGTTTTGTGCAATTGCCAGTATGTCTTTGGAGGAGTACAAAGTACTGTATCAAAGGAGGTTTCGTGTTATTTTTTTTTCCAATTTCTCCTATATCAATTTACTATAATAACTGGGAAAACGGGATAAAATAATGATGCTGGTGGTTTTCATGGTTTTTCTCTATATTTACGTACTAATTTGGAAGGAATCATAATATAATGATCATAATTATGATGATGCTTATAGTAATGATAATAATATTAACTTTTTTTTTTTTTCTCACAGATTATGGCTTCACCTAGATCAACAGAGAGCCTCGAAATGTCCAGGTACTTTGTCCATACTCTGTACAGACCTTTATTTGTGCCTAATGTTGTTTTTATTCCTACACTGTTAATTTCACGTAACCAAGAGTTGTCAATAAATCGGAGTCATTCTTACGCCTATATCTCAGAAACAACAGATATGGACATTTTTCTCAGAAAAATGAAAGAAAAAACTATAAACCATATAGAAGCTGTATCTACAATTCTTAAAAAAAAAAAAAAAATCGCATAATATTCCAATAATGCTGCCATCAGTATTCACGCCGGCCTGGAAATAAACAACACTTAATTAGTTATGGTCTATTATTTTGAAATATTTAAGTGAATTTTAAATAAGAACATAAGAAGAGAGGATAACTGCAGTAGGCCGGTTGGCCCGTGCTAGGCAGCTCCTAGAAGAGTAACTGAACTACTAGGATGAGATAAGGACAGCAAAGAAGAAGGCTCCTCCCCGCCCTCCAAACCCTCCAGCCGAAGCCGGCAGGAAAAAGTCAGAAAGAACACCACGCAGCATAGAAAAACTGGCGTGGACATTTTATAGGAAAGTGTGAAAGAACAGAGACTATCATAGTGTAACCTGAAAAGGAAAAAGTATGAATTAGTATTGGTTATAAGATTTTTTTTTTCTTTTTCTATACCCACCCTTTATTTGTCATATGCTTATCTAGCCTATGCTTGAAACTCACAATGGTAGGGGCAGCAACTACTTTACTAGGAAGCTTATTCCATTCTTCTACTACTCTATTACCAAACCAATTTCTACCTATTTCCTTATTAAAACGGAATTTTTCTAGTTTGAAACCATTACTTCTAGTTCTATCCTGTATGCTCACTTTAAGTACCTTGCTAATATCTCCCTTGTTTATACCCTTCATCCACTTAAACACCTCAATTATGTCTCCCCTTACTCTACGTCTCTCTAATGAGTGCAGATTTAGTCTTTTCAGTCTGTCTTCGTATGACAGGTTTCGAACATCATGTATAATTTTTGTCATTCTTCTCTGTACACTTTCTAACGAGTTAATATCCATTCTATAGTAAGGACACCAAAATTGTACTGCGTAGTCTAAATGTGGCCTTACTAATGCTAGATATAGTTGTAGTATTACTTTTGATGACCTATTGCTCACGCTTCTCGAAATAAATCCTAGGACCTTATTTGCTTTATTTCTCGCATTAATAGACTGTTGCCTTGGTTTGAGGTCGTTACTAACCATGACTCCTAGATCTCTCTCGCATTCCGATTTACTAATTTCTTTGTTATCTAAGCTGTATTTAGTATCTCCAATGGTCTTGCCTACGTTAAGTACGTTACATTTTTCAACGTTAAATTCCATTTGCCAAGTTTTAGACCATCTGGATAGTATATCGAGGTCATTTTGTAAGTTATGGCAATCGTCAATCGAGTTAATGATACGCCCTATTTTTGTATCGTCGGCAAATTTGCTGATACTGATAGTGATTCCTAAGTCTAGATCATTTATATATATATAATAAATAATAAGGGACCGAGTACTGAACCGTACTAAATGTACGGAAAGCTTTTTCCTATCTACTGTTGCTTGCTGCTTATTCCATTGAAATGTACACAGATATTATTTTCTCAGCATTAGTGCAGCATATCATACCTTTGAATTCTGTCCCATTGTATTAGACAGTATCATTGTTTGTCGCCAATTTTGTTAAAAATTTAAGTATTTCCTCTACATCTGAAAATTGTCGCATTTTTAGAGATAACCTTTTCAATTTCTTTGGATGATTTGCTTGTGGCAAAGTTGGCAATGATGAGATCTTTACTGGTTGTTCTTTTGACACTCGAATTTTTCTTCGATTTCAATAACGTTCTGGTACCAGTACTGTACAAAGCATTCTAGGTGTGGTGTAACTCTTGGTGTACATAGTTTAGAGATTAAATCAAGTGTTGTGTAATCTAAGTTCCGTTCAATAAAGCCAAACATTTTATTTGCTATGTTAGTCGCTGGAATACATTATTCAGAGTTGTTCATATCGTTACTAATAATAATTCGTGAATCTTTTTCGTCCACTACTTCCGACAAAGTGGTCTAAAACATGCTGAACTCATATTTCATTTGTGTGTGTGTGTGTGTGTGTGTGTGTGTGTGTGTCAGTAAAATACTCGTACATTATTAACATTTATCTGGTATATAATTCGGCAGCCATTTTTTTTTTTTCACTCAGATTGATAATGATTAACCAGGTCACTTTCGATGGATTCACTATCCAGTTTAGTAGGCTAATTAATCAACGTCCATTTTTCTTCCATCTGCTAAATCGCTCTCTCAGAAACGTGATATTTTCTAGATCATTCAAATGGACAATAAAGAGAATTGGTGCAAAACAGATTCTTGCGGAACTCCAATAGCTACATCTAACCAGTTTGAAGATTTGCTATTTATCACTATCCGTTGTTTTTGCGCTGTTAGCCAGTCAGCAGTTAACCCATCCCGTCCGGCTGATATGTATACGTGCCCTCTCGGGGCCGTCCGGAGGTCATGACTGCATGTTCTAGTAATTCGCGCCATTGTTTGAATATTCAGCTGGTTATTACCATTATTACCACCACCCGCACCCACTGGCAACCTTCTTGTACGCACCCATTCCCAGTTGTGCTCCAGTTGCCTGCCAACCTCCGTGATGGATAGACCTACACAAATACAGTACAGTAGGTATTCCTGTGTCTGGACCCTGGGGTGACCGACGCACCCACTGACTTTGACACCCATGAAGTCGAAATGCCCTAGAAAGAAGGGCCTAAGTGATAGTGTGATAGGGAGGGAGTTAGATATACCATTATCACTAATTGTAAGTGGGGAAAGTGACTCCTTCTCTGTGGAAAGTGATATTGCGATGTTAAGTATGGAAAAGTATGCATCAGAGAAGGAGAGTGACCGTGAATTCTCCACTATGCGGCGTTATTTTCCGTCTGTACGATCATCAACCTTTTCTGATGATGAAGGATCAGATGTAGTTGATGATCCTGCAGAGGGTGAAATGCGCACAGTGGAGAAAATGGCGGGGGAGGTAGGGAGTGAAGAAAGGGAGGAAGTTGAGGGTGGCGGGAGGAGGAAATGCCGCAGGCTGAGCCGCCGCGCAGCAGAGCGATTTGGGTGGAATTTTCCATCCATAAAACATCATCACCACATTCACCACATGGCCTGCACCACTACATGCCTCACCACGTGCCTCACCACACCAGCCTGCCTCACCACGTGCCTCACCATGCCGTCCTGCATCATACATGCCTCACCACGCCAGCCTGCCTGACCACGTGCCTCACCACGCCGACCTGCCTCACCATGTGCCTCACCACACCGGCCAGCATCACTACATGCCTCACCACGCCGGCCTGCATCACTACATGCCTCACCACGTGCCTCACCACGCCGGTCTGCCTCACCACGCCGACCTGCCTCACCACAACCCAGCACACCAGGTTATGTTGGTGCAGGTGCATGCTGCAGGCACGTGCCCCCCGTCGGCTTTCGCCAACGCCATAACCACCACGATCACCGTCACCTGTATCATCACCTGCCTTATCTAATGGTGAGTCGGCGGCCTCACCACCACGCTGCCATGCTAGGGGCCGTGGCAGGGCACGGGGCAGGCCACGTGCCCGCCAGACTAGGCATGAACCAAGGACGGGTACGTTGGAAACTTTTGCGTGAGAGGAAGGTACAAGGTTTCAGCCCGAGGTACCGGAGTTTGACGACGCTAACGCAGATGTGCAGCCAGAATTTTTCTGCAATAGAGTTTCTTCTGCAGTGGACTTCTTCCTTGCTTTTTTTCACTACAGCAGTAATGGAGTTTATTGTGAAAGAAGTTAACAGTTTCAGGGTTTTCTGCTGCAACTGGGCTGAGACCTCGCACCTGAGAGAGAGTGCGATAATGAATGGAGTGAGACGAGTGTTAGCGAAATGTATGTTTGGCTGGCACTGACAGTGTTGATGCCTCATGTTTGGAAACATACACGATCATTGGCCCGTGGACGATATTGTTGCAACGCCAGTATTCGGTAAGTATATGCCACGTGACATATCTAAACATCCTGAAGTACCTACATTTTTCCACGAATTTGGGCCCACATGCGAACTATAGGCTATGGAAAATTCACTCGATTCTGGAGAGGATGAAGGAAAAACTTCGATCTTTTTTCAGGCCATTCCAGAAGGTTGTTATCGATGAGTCGCTTATTTTGTTCAGGGGACGCCTTGCCTTCATTCAGTACATTCCCTCAAAGAGACATCGTTTCGGAAAAAGTTTTTTGTATTGTGTGATTGCAAGACTGGGTATGTATCGGATTTCATTGTGTATACAGCGAGTGATGTGATGTATCCCCATGGTTTCTCTGGTTCAGTTGTCAAGAAGCTAATGGACAGGTATACTTCTGTGGCAGCCATATCCTTTACACTGATAGTTATTACATGGCACCGAGTCTTGCATAGTGCCTGCAAGAACACAAAATTGGATCGTGTGGCACTGTCCGTGCAAAGAGGAAGCACTGGCCAGCCTTTAGGCACCATGAAGGGGGAGTGCAGGACCTTGCAATCAGGTAAACTACAAGCAGTTCACTGGCACGATAGGAGAAAGGTGAATGTCCTCTCCACGGTCCATGAAGGTAGGTTGATTGACACAGGCAGGGTTGATAGGAGAACGAGGCAGCCAGTCTTCAAACCTGATGCTGTTATCGACTATAACGTGAACATGAGACTCGTAGATAAATCAGATATGCAGATCGGCACCATTGACTGTCTGAGGAGGTGTTGTAAGTGGTATAAGAAGGCATTCCTACATGAACTGGACATCTGTGAACTGAATGCCTTCATTCTGTACAAGGAGGTTACACAGACCAGCACATCCCTCAGACAGTTCGAGAAGGATGTAATTTTCGGCCTTCTGGAGAAGTATGGACAGGTAAATCCTTCCATGAAATGAAGGCACAGTGTGCAGCAACTGCCAGATGCCCTGCAGTGAAGGGACTACCACAGCAAACATTTAATGGAAATACTACCTCGCACACCTGCAGGCAAAGAAGCCTATTAATGGCATTGCTATGTTTGTGCCAATCCATCGTGCCGACCACAGCAACGCCGTATGATGAGGTTGGTAGTGTGCTGAACGTGAGGTTGCACTGTGCACTGACTATTTATGTATTTATTTGTGTGTGTGTGTGTGTGTGTGTGTGTAGACAGACAGATAGATAGATAAATAGAGACAATTATAACTGGGATCCTAAAATACCCTCGGATGTTTTTTCTTGTGATTTTCAGAAAATGTTTGTTCAGTTACCTCATTGAAAGCTACAAGGAAAACGTAAAACTCACTGCCTTCCAAACAAATCACGCTTTTTAATCTAGTACACCTGTATGGTTTGTCGCTTCCCTAATGCCCCATCAAATCCAGTGTATTTGACTCCATATCCACACAGTTGACCAACCTTAACCTTACCTTTACCACTGAAGTTATCGTGCTGGGGTGATTTTAATGTCCATAATGTTGAATGGTTATAGTATTCTGCTAGGACAGACGATACTGCTATAGAATGTGAGCAGTTTGTATAATCTTTTAATTTCAAACAACTGGTAAAACAACCAAACAGAATGCCAGATAATCCTGACCATAGCGTCTCTCTGTTGGACCTATTCCTGACAAAAATCCCAGATCAGTACCGGACAGAGGTACTATCACTGCTTTGATCCTCCGACAACAATCTCATCAAAACCTCATTCGTTCATTAGTTGCCCCAAACTTCCCCATTTTGAACCCGTTGGGGTGACCAGATGGCACTTTGACAAGGCAGACTGGGATGGATTTAGAAATTATCGTGCCAGGATTCTATGGCAGTCTTTCTCCTCCACTGACACCAGTTTTACCCAGTCCCACATTATTGACGTAATACAAGCTGATATGAAGTTGTTTATACACAGTTAAACAATTTACTAAAAAGTCCGATTCCCCAAAATTGTTTTAAAGCACCTGCGCTAGAGCAATGACCCAAAAGTCTTTAGCATATAACTCTTACTTAAAGTAAAAAAAAAAAAAAAACGAGTCCCTCAGTCAATTTCAAACTGATAGAAACCATGCAAAAACAATAATAAATATTGCCACATCAAACTTATTTTTCACAACCAAGCATCCAAACCATTAAAATAGTAATCCTAATGGCAATGGAATATTCGTCAACTCTCACTTCTTTCAAAGTAATTTAAACAAACCATCACCCATTCCCCCGCTAAGATCTTCAGGAAGAAATGCAGTAAATGACCCTCGTGGAAAACCCAACATTCTTGCCAGTACATTTGCCAGAAATTCTATCTATCATAGCCCGACGCCCTAATCCCGCAAAGGGTGGCCGCAGACAAAACGCCTCCAAGTCGCTCTGTCACCCACCATATGCCTACCCTCCCCCCAGCTCACTCCCTCCTCCCTCATATACCTCTCAACTCCATCCCTCCACCTCATCCTCGGCCTTCCCCTCCCTCTCCCTCCCTCCACCCCACCTGCATACACCCTCTTAGTCAGTCTTTCATTCTCCATTCTCTCCACTTGTCCAAACCACCTCAGTGTATTTCTCCTAATCTTCTCAACCACATCCACATCCACCCCACAACGTTCCTTCACTTCTTCATTCGTCAACCTGTCTCTCCATGTCATTCCGCATGCTCCTCTCAAGTAACTCATTTCCACTACTCTCACTCTTGACTTGTTACCCTCCAGCAACGTCCATGCCTCGCTTCCATACGTCAGGGTAGGGATCACGATATTATCATACAGTGACTTCTTGACATTCATACTCACCTCCCTATTTCTCATCACCGCTTTCAATGAACCAACAGCCTTCCTTCCCTGCTATACCCTTTCAAGTATTTCATCCCCAAAACTTCCATCCTTACTCATCACACTGCCCAAGTACTTGAATGCACTCACATTCTCCATATCCTCACCATCCAACCTCACTGTGCATTCTGTGACTTCATTCCTCTCAAACACCATAACTTTACTCTTGTTCACATTGACTTTCAGATTCCTCTTCTTACACAGCCCCAAAATCATTCACGAAACCTTGCAACTCCCCTTCATCTTCACCCAACAATACTGTATCATCAGCAAACAGCAACACCGGAATCTTCCACATCTCGCCCTGATTCATTGGAGCCACCCTCACATTCATTGCCCTACCTTGCACTTCCTTTACAACCCCATCCATGTATATATTAAACAGCCATGGAGACATCACACAACCCTGTTTCAGTCCCACTTTCAGATCAAAGAACTCAGCTCACCATCCACTCGCACAGTAGCCCTAGCTCTTTCATACATGCTCTTCACAGCACTCAACAATTTCCCCTCCACTCCATGTATTCTTAATACGTTCCACATACCTTGCCTATCTATTCTGTCATAAGCTTTCTCCAAGTCCATGAAGGCAGCATATACTTTCTTTCACTTCTCTAGATACTTCTCCACTAAACATCTTAGAACAAATATCTGATCTACACACCCTTTTCCCTTCCTAAATCCTCCTTGTTCTTCTCCAACTAACTCCTCTGTTATATGCCTAACCCTATCAATAAGTATTCTGCCATATATCTTTCCAGTCACACTAAGAAGGCAAATACCCCTATGGTTACCACATACTTCTCTCTCCCCTTTTCCTTTATATAAAAGAACAATTATACCTGATTTCCAATTCTCTGGAACTCTTCCCTCTTCCCAAGCCAGTCTACACAACTTCCATATCCATTCCACAGCAATCTCACCCCCATACTTCAGCATTTCACCACACACTCCGTCAATTCCTGGGGCCTTTCCCATCTTGATCTTCATCATTGCTTTCACTACTTCCTCCCTACTGATCTCTTCCTCCCTCCTCTCACCTCTTCTTCTCTCAGCCATTCCCCAACCACTTATACTCGCTCTGCTCTCACTCTCTATATTCAACAAATCCTCAGTGTGCTCCTTCCAACTCCTCAGTTTCTCTCTCTTCTCCACCAGCAAATTATTATTCCCATCTTTCACTCCCCTACTATATCCCCTTTCACACTGTCTTACTTTCTTTATCTCCTTTCAAAACAATTTCTTACTCTCCCTCTGTTTTACACTCAGATTCCTCCCAAACTCCTCATCCACTTTCTTTTTACTCTTCTTCACCAATCTCTTCACCTCTCTTCTCCACCTCACATATACCTCTCTCTTCTCTCTCACATCTTCTTCCCTACCTCTGCTTGCTAGCCATTCGCTATATGCCTTCTTCTTTTGTTCCACAGCTCGTTTCACCTCATCATTCCACCATGCTGTCCCTTGCATGCCCCTGTATCTCCTCCTCACTCCACAAACCTTCTTACACGCTGCGCCTATCTCTTCCAAGAAAATCTTACATACATCTTCCACCCCTTCCATCTGCTCTAACCCATACCTTCCCAATCTTTCTTCCACTATTCTCTTATACTCTGCCATTTTCTCACTATCTTGTAACTTCTCCACTCTTTTCACAGGAGCAATTTCCTCCTGTCTTCCCCTTGGTCTCTTCACCCACTTTCTTTTGCAGCCTCACCTTGGCCATCACTAAGTGATGGTCAGAGATTCCACTCCCCCACCCTCTCCACACTCTTGCATCCAACACTTGTCTTCTCATTTGCTCATCCACACGCACGTAGTCTATCATTGCCTTCCGTTCTACAAGTTCACCATTCATCCTCCTCAAGACTCTTCATGTATACCTGTGGATCATCTTGTGCCGAGAGTAGGTGTTGGCTATTGCCAACCCCTTACCAGCACAGATGTCCACCAAGGCACTACCATTCCCATCCACCTCAGCTGGCACACCCCACTGACCAACCACTCCACCCAATTTGCCATTCATGTCTCCAATCAAAAACACTCTCTTGCTCCTCTCAAACTTGTCCATAGATGCTTCTACACTTGCCCAAAACTCATCTTTCACTCTTGCCACTCGGTCCTCTGTCGGCGCATACACACATACAATCGCCCAAGCTTGTATACCTACTTTCATCCTCACCCATACAATCCTTGCACCCACTGTTCCATATTCTCTTATATTCTTCTTCCACTTCTTGCTTATCATCAGACATACTCCCTCTTTTGCCCTCTCATTCTCATTAACTCCCGCACATATTCCTAAACCGTATTCCCATTCTGTCACCCTTTCACCTTACCATTTAGTTTCAGTCAATCCACATACATCCACTCTTGCATCCTCAAGCACCTGAACAATCTCTCTCTCTCTCTCTTTCATTTCATCATTCACTCCTCTTACATTACACGTCCCCACACTCAGGATGTCCTTTGTCCGTTCCTTAGTCGTCAACTTATGGTCCGTCCTGGTCCGAGGCTCTTTATTCGCTTGATAGTTCTTTTTACGGGGTGGGGCACTAATCCACCACCAACCCTTTTAGTCGCCTCATACGAAAAGCAGGGATACTGGGGGAGTATTTTTGAAACCCCCCTACTCCCAGGGGTAAAACCCCCCAAACATGATGGAATTCCTCTTGAACTTTAGAAAATTTTCTTTTCAGAACTTGCTCCTGTTTAAGCAAAATTATTCAGATTGTGCATATATACTTCTTCATTCCCTAATGTTTAGAAGGAAGCCAACATCGACGCAATTCTAAAGAAGGAAGTCCTTCTAATATCTGTGGTTACAGACCAATAGGAATCACACCTTTTCTTGGTAAAATATTTTAGATTGTCATTAATAAGCATATTTTTAAACATCTTGAATCCACCAGCTTAATTAGTGACAGACACTATGGCTTTCGCCACGAAAGATCCACTGTCAATTAACTCAGTTTCAATAGCTTTCT
>JAGKTI010038167.1:0-10769 GCA_018397915.1 Birgus latro | reverse complement strand
ACATCTTCTCATCCTTTCATCCACACACACATAGTCAATCATTGCCTTCCGTTCATTCATTCCCCCGTCCTCTCTTCTCACCACTCGCCATGTATACCTATGGATCATTTTGTGCCTGAAGAGGGTATTGGCTATCACCAACCCCCTCCCAGCACAAATGTCCACTAAAGCACTGCCATTCTCATCCATCACTGCAGGCACACCCCACTCACCAACCACTCCATCCACCTTCTCATTCCCTACTTTTCCATTCATATCTCCAATCAGAAACACTCTCTCATTCCTTTCAAACTTTTCCAATCAGGCTTCCACATTTGTCCAAAACTCTTCTCTCACTCTACTTACACGATCTTGCGTTGGCGCATACACGCACACAATTGCCCACATTTGTAGTCCAACTTTCACTCTTACCCACACAATCCTTGACCCAACTGATCCATACTCTCTTACATTTTCCTTCCACCTGTTGCTCACAACAATACACACTCCCTCTTTCGCCCTCTCATTCTCACCCACTCCCGCGCATATACCCCATCCATATTCCCATTCTCTCACACTCTCAGCTCGCCATTTAGTTTCAGTTATTCCACATATATCCACTTTCGCACTCTCAAGCACCTGTACAATCTCTCTCTCTTTCACCTCATCATTCATACCCCTCACATTCCAGGTCGCAATCTTAATCTCGTCCTTTGTCCAATCCTTTGTCGTCAACTTTTGGTCAGTCCTGGTCCGAGGCTTCCTGTTTGTATTTTTAGTTAGTTGTTTTTACGGGGTGGGGCACTAACCCACCACCAACCCTTTTAGTCGCCTCTTACGACAAGCAGGGATACTGGGGGAGAATTCTTGAAAAACCCCCCTACCCCCAGGGGGACGATAATTCGAAGCAGCTGCTTTATCACCCTTTTTTTTAAATGGGCACTACGTTTGCGGTCTTCCACGCCTCGGGAACTTCTCCTGAAATTAAAGTCATTAAATAACGTTAAAAGTGGCTGACATAATTCTCCTTTGGTTTCTTTTATAACTTTTGCATATATATCGTCCGGACCTGGCGTTTTTTGAGTTTTTAACGTATTAATTTCTTTCAATACCTCCTTACTAATGTTTATTTCACTGAGAATATTTTCCGTATTATTGTCGTAAATATTTGCTGCTTGAGGGACCAGGTCTAGATTTTCCTTGGTGAACACTGATATGAAATAATTTTTTTAGGATGGAACACATTTCTTTATCTTCACTGGTAATGTCACCTGATTCTGTTCTGAGTGGTCCTATCCTATCTTTATTTTTCGCCCGGTACATATGATAAAAACCCTAGGAGGGGGGTTGGGAGGGAATGGTTGAGCAGGGTCATAGGTTTTTAACTGCCGCCTTGAAATGTATTGCAGAGTTAATGCAATTCCTTTCATAGACAGATGGGACCAGTTTTATGGACGGAGTGCCATGTATAGTTGGGATGGGACTCATCCTAACAGACAGGGAGTTACTGTTTTATTTAGAATGATAGAAAGGGAATAAGAGTTTTTTTCTTTTCGAGGTTGAAAGTTTGACGTGAAGGAAGTTGTAATAACATCACTCAGAAATCATTATCATCGGGTTAGGACAGATGCATCGATACTTTCAAAAATAAGAACAGTTTAGCCATTAGTGTAGATACATCTACTCAGGCACCTCAAAACGACCAGGCGATGATAAGACGACAGAACAAACGATGAGAGATGAACGATACGTGATATTTCAAAAAATTGTTATATGCGTAGAGTTTCCCAATTATTAAAAACAAACAAGTAAATCCCAAAGTAGAGGTAAAACTACTCGTAATAATCTGAAAGTGTACTACACAAATAGCAGGAGTTTACCTAGTAAAATGGATGAATTGAGGGCTTTAATTTGTATACAGAAAATAGACATTGCCGTTATTAGTGAAACTCGGATAAATACAGACACTCGATAGTTTTTATCAGAATATCAGATAAATGGGCTATAATATTTTTGTGTCAAACCATCTGGGAAGAAAGGGGAATGGTGCAGCTATTCATGTAAAGGATTCAATAAACTGTTACAATAAGGCCGACATTAAAGTAAACAGGGACACGGAAAATGTCTGGGCTGAAGTTAGTGAGAATAGGGAGAAATAAGTCTTAGGAGCTATTTACAGATCTCCAATATTAATTTTATCTAGTAAAGAAAACGTAGTAAGCGATATAAAGTTGGTGGACGACTTGGTAATAGCGATCATGAAGAAATAAAGTTGAAAATTATTTGGGATATCTGTTCTACTAAAAACCCCTTGACCGTTCCTTATTTTCGTCTAAGAGATTTTCGTGGATTAAGAGCTTATTTTAGAACCGTATTCCATGGGCAGACTAGTTACTTTAAGGAGAGTCAGGTCAGTGGGAAACCCCAGGCCATAGGTGAGTGGCAGGAAGTGGGTGAGAATGTGCACCAGGTCACTGGGGGAGCTCAGGACATAGATGAGAGACAGGATGTAGGTGGGTGTGTAGTTCAGATTACGGTGATTAACTCAGTCACCAAGCAGCCGTTCGGCCAATGAGAAATATGACGAGTTAGTAAATATAATACATAGAGGCCAATATAGATATATTCCTTTAAAACTGTTTAGACCGAATAATTCAGAACCAAGACGGTTAAACAACCTATTATAATCTCTCATAGGGCAAAGGAAAGGAATATACAGAAAAATAAAATGTGGAGAGGAACACTTACGTAACCGGCACGCGATTTTGAACAGGGAAGTAAAGAGGTAGATACGGAAAGCAAAGCGAGGTCGTGAAATTAAGTTTGCTTGTTAATCGAAAGAAGTCCCAAGGGTTTTGATCAAATGTAGCATACGAAAAATAAAGAGAGGATAGCATCTCTCAGAACAGAACCAGGTAACTTTACCAGTGAAGATAAAGAAATGTATTCTGTCCAAAATGAATATTTCGTATCAGTATTTTCCAAAGGAGATCTAGACCTGGTCTTTCATGCAGCACGTATTTACGATGATAATGCAGACAATACTCTTGGTAAAATAACCATTAGTAAGGAGGATGTACTGAAAGAAATTAATAAGTTAAAACCTCAAAAAATCGCCTGGTCCGGACAATATATATGCAGAAATTATAAAGGCTATCAAAGAAGAGTTTTGTAATACATTTTTAACGATGTTTAATGATTCTTTAAGTTCAGAAGTTCCAGAGGCGTGGAAGACCGCATACGTAGTGCCCATTTTTAAAAAGGGTGATTACGAGCAAGGGCGATGCCCTCGTGAGTCTCTCGTCGAGTAGTGTTTTTCTCACAATGAGTGGCCTGACCCGGCCCAACCGTAACTCTTTCAAAAGCTTATATCTCAGCAACCATAGGGCCGATCACTGCGTGCCGATCACTGCGTGGTTTGCTCCTTATGATAGCCCAATCCTTTAAGATTTGTTTTTGACAGGTTTCATCACTCCCAGTCTGTGCAAGTGGCAAGTGACACGCGCCAAGTGGAGCAAGTCGAAAATCTCCAAAAGAGGGTCACAGGCCAGACAGTCTATCGTAAAGGCATGAAACTTGGTAGGTAGATAGCCATCAATATGCTCTAGGCATCCTCGGCGTGTAAGGCGACAAGTCATTGCTTTCGGATTTAAGTGGCCTCGCCCGTACCTCATTGACAAAGGCATTTTACTGGTAAAGCAGCTGCAGCGAATTATCGTCTGATCAGTCTAACGTCAGTAGTAGGAAAAATGCTAGTCAGTTCTAGCAAATAAAATTAAGGAACACTAAAAAAAAATTTAATCTTGTAAATGAAAGTCAGCACGGATTCAGGCAAGGACGGTGCTGCCTCACAAACTTGTTATCATTCTTCTCGGAGGTCTGTGAGGCTGTAGATAGCGATAAAGCTTAAGATATTATTTATCTGGACTTTAATAAAGCTTTTGATAGGGTCCCACACGAAAGGCTAGTTTGAATGTTCGAACACACGGCGGACGGCGATATCTCAAAATGGATAGAATGCTGGCTGAAGGGATGAAAGCAGAGAGTTTTAATAAATGGAGCTAAGTCGGACTGGGGATTAGTAAGTAGCGGTGTACCACGGGGATCAATACTCGGTCCATCTTTGTCTCCTTTCCCCTCCCTTTATCCATTTCTTCCTTTTTCTCACTCGGTCCATCCCTCTCTTCCTTCCCCTCTCTCCCAATCCTCTCTTTATTCTCCTCCCTCCCTCCGTTTTTGGTGTATCCGATAGAGCCAGGATTCTTGGGGCTTGAATGATGAGTGAATGGAAACGTGGCCCATTGGACTGGGCAAATCTGGGCTGTCTGGACGTTGCTACTCTCACCCTGCCCTAGGGTAGGAAAGGAGGTCAGGATGATGATGAAGATGATGAATGTAATGGTAATAATATCGAAGAAAAGCTACAAGATAACTATGATACAAGAGATAGTCTGGTAGCATTTTATTTACAATTATAGTAATATCCAATTAAGTCCTCAGAAACATGCAACCCGGAACAATGGCCGTGCCGAGGTTTTACTCAAAGATTTATCGAAAATCTTGAAAAATTATGGGAGCCCAAACATTCAGCAAACACCAGAAGGTGAGCTGTTCAACAGGTATTTTCGCCAAATTCCACGACACGACTCTCCCTCGATCGTACCCATGGTAGACCATTTAGTACCGAGACATAAGATGAGATTTATATGCATATTTGAATCCAGATGCATTGTTCTTTTCCCGAATATTACTCGGGATATTATTCCAAATATTCACTCCTCTATACATAATCTAAGACCGAGACTGTTTTGTGGTCATAAAAGGAATTTTTAGTAAGCTACTATCTTGGAAATGATACCTATTATTGAAGTTTGACTGGAAGTAGTCATTATGAATGGTGTTGTCTAAAGATTTATACACAAACAAGGTTGAACAATGTAAGTTTATATCATCCAGTCTTAGGACACCGAGCTTTTTAAATGAGGGAGCAACATGCTCATATCTTGGTAGGTTATCAATTATTCTTATGGCTCGCTTCTGCACGATGGATAAACGATTTAGTAACAGCTTCCCAGTGCCTCCCCACATAGTATTGCAGTAAAACAGTAATGGGAATATTAACAAATAGTAAAAGAAGCTTCAATGTCTGGGTTGTCAGATTATCTCGAATAAGATATAAAACTCCACACTGCTTGCTGATTTTAGACTGGAGATAACGACTATGGAGCTGCCATGACAAACTCTCCTCAGTTTGAACCCCCAAGAATTCTGTACTGCTGACCCGCTCCAGCTCCCGATCACCAGTTCGGATACTTGGTTGGAGAGTTATTGATTTTTTCTTACAATATACAATATAGTTGGATTTATCTATATTGATTGTAAGTTTATTGGAAGATATCCACTTCTTTATACTTGCCAGGTTGTTATTAACACTACTTGTTAGTTCGATGAGTGAACAACACACATTTCATGTGCTGGCTAACATTTATATCAGTAATATATAATAGGAATAAAAGACGTCCTAAAACCGATCCCTGGGGAACTCCATGCTCTACGGGGCATATGCCGTGACTGACAATGGCTATATCAACAACCTGTTTACGGGTTCCTAAATATGATGAGAACCATTTATTTGCTGTATCTTTTATTCCATAATTATCTAGCTTTTAAATTAATATTTGATCATTAACAGAGTCGAACGCCTCTGCCAGATCCAGAAACACACCCATTATAAACTTTTCATCATCCAAAGAACTGAGCACATTTTTAGCGAATGAGAGGAGAGCACTTTCGGTTGACATCCCTGTCCTAAATGCAAATCGGGAATTTGTTATGATGTTGTGATCAGTGTAAAAACTTATCAGCCTATTATACACAAGTTTTTCTATGGCTTTGCTGAGTGCTGGCAGTATTGAAATCCGGCGACAGTTACTTAATTTAAAATTCTCCGATCACTGAATTTGAAAATTGGAAAAACTTTGGCCATCTTAGGTTTGTCTGGAAAGATACCCGTTGTGAAAGATAAATTACAGACGAAAGCTATATTAGGAACAATGGAGTTTTTAACTTCTTTAATAATAAACATGGGATTGTGGTCATATCCAGCACCCGCATTTCGTAGATATTTCTCTATTTCTTACTTCAGCTTCCGTAGACTGTGATAAAGTGAAAATATTTTCTTGCCTGTTAAATAAGAAAGAATCGAAATTTGACTGTGATTCGCTCATTTTCTCAACTAGATTTTTACCAACATTAATAGAATAACTATTAAAACTTTCTTATGTCTTTAGGCTCTGTTATTTCTTTGTTGTTTACCAGATAAACAGGTTTTTAAACTGTTGAGCACGAGTTTTATTTATAACAGTTTTAGTTAAGTTCCAGGATTTCCTACAATTTCCTGTACTTTCGTTTATCTTGCATTTAAAGTAGTTTGACTTGGCTTTTCTTATTTTGAGTGTTATTTGATTTCGCTATTTACGATACCCTTCACCATAAGTGTTTTTTTTTCGCGTATTTTCTTTGCAGTGTGTTTCTTTTATCATTGTTTATTTCTTCATGAATGTATGGTTTATCTAGGTGTTTTGATTTAACCTTTTTGTTCTTTTAGTGGGAAATTATTGATGTACATAGTGGAAAAAAGAAGACTAACATTACAGTATCTGATCTGCGGGCCGTTGGCAGGAAAAACAAGGACCCACGATACTTGCTGAAGTTTTTCCTTAAAACTGGTTATATTTTGTGGACTGAAATCTTTATATGTTATTGTAATTTGTTCATTTAGCTTATGTTCCGATAAATTCTTTAAAAATTCAGTGTTGAGGTGTCTGTATATAACAACTATGGTTATACCAGTAGAGCCGTTTCTCAAGTCAACGAATAAAGTTTCAATGTGGTGTCTTTTAACTGTTAAGTCCATTCTTATGCTGCTAGAATATGTGTGTCGAATGTGCACAGCGACCCCTCCACTACACGTGTACAGTTGTTGGTGAATAAATCATAGTTTGGAATCATATATAAATGTTCGATGTCGTCATTTAATCTCGTCTCGCAAAATCCTGTGATATCAAGGTGATGGTTAACGGGATTCATACACTGCTCTATAAACTCATCAATGTAAAGGTAAACGTCCGATGTTATGGAACATGAGTGAAAATGCATCCCTAGAGAAATAATTGAATTCATGCACATGAGTCACTAAAATAATATTCCGAAGTCGGTAAGCTGACATTGTTTATATTCAACATACAATTGTCAGGAGCGTAAGTAGATGTATAATCATCATTACTGAAAAGGAAAGAATTTGAACACATCTGATCAAGACCTGTCAAAGTAAATTGCCTTTCATATGTACAGAAGTCATTGAGCAATTTGATTTGTTCCGTATCATTCAAGCTGTGAAAAGGTAGATTAAACTTTTCCATACAACAGAAATGGGCAACTGGAGAGAGTCATTATGAACTTCATTTATTTGTACCTGACTTACTTCGCGTTTATCTAGCATATGTTCGTGAGGGGGCAGGTGTTGACCCCGCTAACAGCCCCCTCCTCGTCCTCTCGCTGCGTCACGTCAGCCTCATCTCTCGCTCTGTTCTGGTAACTAGCATCCATCCTTGCTAGTGTCTCGCTTGCTGCTGATGAGGAAGATGATGACAGTAGACCTGACTTTGTCTGCTTCGATGTTACTGATTGTGGAAGAAGGAGAAATTCTTAGAGTGTGTTGGTGCGTGGGGCTGAAGTATGGTGTAGCGTAGTAAGTTGTGGTGGTGGCAGCCTATACTCCGTTTTTTTTTTTTTTTTATCGAGGCGAAGATGCACTTGATAGGTTGGTGATGATTGGCTGAATGCAACATTACTTCATGACATCTTTACTCGTTAATTGACAACATATATCTGAGGGGGAGATTTGGGTTTGTAAATGGTATTCAGACAAGTTGCATTCAGCCAGTCATCGCCAACCCGTCAAGTGCATCTTCGCCTCAATAAAAACAACTGAGTATAGGCGCTAGTGCCTGGGACGGTGGTAGTGTACCTGGTGCAGATATCCAGGCTGGTGTAGAAGAGCGGGGAGACACAGCTTTGGTTTGGTCATGCCTGGGGTGTATAGTGCGAGACTTATGGCCATCCGAACGTCGCTCCTTCATCACTAGGGTGCGATAATTAAAGAAAGCATACTTTGCCAGTCTCCGTGCTTCCGGGTTCGCAGGCATCTGTTGACGACGTGCTTCCACTGAACCAGGACAAATCTTCTTTTACAGAAATATCTATTCCTTTTAATTTGCTCCTATTTCGTAAAACCTGTTCACGATCAGGAAACATTGTGAATCTTGCCACATATCTCGGTGTTGTTTGCTTGAAACTTTGCCGACGTGATGAACTCGGTCGAAACTTGCTTGGATGTTTAGATGCTTATTAAGTATGGTTTCTACCTTACGTTGACATTGTTCCCAGGTCTCCTCCGGCTCCTCCGTCATACCTATGAAGCGCAAGTTGGTTCTCCTCCCTTGATCGCCCAAATAATCAAGTTGCTTCAATATCTCAGTTTTCACTTTCTTGTTGGTTCAGTTTGAGATTCTCCTGGGTTAGTTGTTTCACTTGCGAAATGAGGTCTTGCTTCTCAGCTGCTTCACGGTCGAGTTTGGCTTCGGTGTCTTGGAGTTGATTCTGGGTGAATTCTAGGCTCTTGATTTCTTCAGTTAATTATTGTTCTTGAAAGGATTTAGTAGTAGTAGCGACTTTTTGCCTTAATCTTGAATTTGCTGCGTCGTTATCTTCTCGTTGCATGGTCAAAACTGCATTTAGCTTATCATTATCCATGGTGGTGAAATGGTAGTAAGAGGAAGCGAGCAGCACAACCTTACACCATGACAGCCAGTTGTCATGGTGTAGACTGGCTTACAAGGTATGTTGCTAGTTATGTTAATGAGGAGGGATCGGTGGAAGAAAAATATGCATTTGGGTTCAGCACTTCCTCCGTGCTGTCATGAAATTGTTGAAAATACTAAAACGTAAAAAGAACCTAGGAAAAATCACTGCCAACAGCAGGAAGGTCATAAAGGTAAACAATATTTCCAGGGTACAGATTTCCCCTAAGATGGAACCTGGAACATCTGTTGTTATATCAATGTTCCCAATTGCACTACTGGGTGAACAAGGACAAAAGGAAAACAAAATCGGTCCGAGAATCTGACCGGGTCGAGGGCAGAACTAGGGTTCTTCCATTTGCGTACTGGGCGTGAAAACCAGTGCTTCACCGTCTCCATGCACTGGAACAATCCTGTTAAGGATATCAATAATAACACTGTATAACAAATTTCAGGGTCATGGAAAAAAAATAGTCCTCTTTAGGATTTTATTATCAATTCAAGTATGCTGATTCTGAATCTGATACCCATATACCCCTATCACGTCACATTTTCTCGTAGTATGTCTACTAAACATTCATACACTCAAACTAAAAAAATGAATTAATTATATTGTCATTGCCAAATGAAATGTCATCATTGTTAATATTCCATATCTATCCAAAAATAAGCACAACATGTATTTTAGAATGAGTTTCTGTACTTATTAGTACTTACTTCTGCATTTGTGTAATGTCTTTGGTTGGTCACACTTCAGATTCCAGCAGAAATGACTAGCACGGCTGGATTCCATTTCCCTTTGTACCTGCACTCTTATATTGATATATCTTGATGAAACCTCTCTCCGGGTTCATCACTTACATCCCCTGCATTCTCTGGGAAAAGGGACAGATGAGAACGTACAAGCTGAAGCTTCAGTGACATGTTGCGCCCAAGATCTTGGTAACACTTGATTAGTTCATCCACTAAAACATTACGTTGGCCCTCTTTATGCTTTCCCAGTAGTCCATTGCACACACCTTTGAATGCACACCATGCAGCTAACTCAGTTTCATTCATCATTAATTCAAAATCCTTGTCAGTCATAAGTTGACGAATCAGAGGGCCGACAAAAATGCCTTCTTTAATTTTAGCATCACTTATTTTCGGAAATTTCTCCTTGACGTACTGGAAGCATGGCTTATGATGCTGCAGAGCTTTGACAAACAGTTTCATTAAGCCCAGTTTTATATGGAGAGGTGGCAAAATGGTATTTTCCTTCTTTACTAGTCTATCTATCTATATACCTAGGCTGCTTCCCCCAAGAAAAGGGAGGTAGCCGAGACAGGTCAACACACTACCAATTTACTCATCCACTCATACACATTCATTCGCATCTTAGCCCCAAAGGGGAGAAGGGACAGATCCTCACCGCACCATACCGCACGAGGGTCAACTATGCAGTGCAGTCAGTGACATCCGCAGCAGGGCCCGACAGCAAAGCTGGTTTACCCCTGCCACATCATAATGGATCCAGCCCCTTACCTGCACCTGACATGATCAGCTGATCAGACAAAATGCAGGAGAATATCCCCTCAGGGCTGCGTCATCATTTATTCATTCACAATTTCCCTCCATTCATTTCTATCACGCACAGCCACTCTTCCTTGCTCAACAGACAACCCTCTCGCATCCAACGCTCTCTTCACACTGTCCATCCATCCTATTCGTGGTCTTCCTCTCAGCCTTACACCTCTCACATCAGATCTAGTTATCTTTTTCACCAATCGCTCATTATCCATTCTCTCCATATGCCCAAACCATTGCAGCACCCTCTGTTCAACTCGATCAGCCATCTCCCGAACAATTCCACAATTCCAGTTCTCCTTCGCACTTCATCATTCCTCACTCGATCCATACGCGTCACTCCACACATACTCCTCAGACACC
>JAGKTI010038165.1:0-10770 GCA_018397915.1 Birgus latro | reverse complement strand
TTTTTTTTTTTTTAGGCCAGATATCCTGAGAGAGAACGAAAGGTAAGGCTGACTCATCCCCTGTAGTGCCATTTTTAGGCTCAGTAGGGCGATTTCTCTATGAATTCTCGATGTTTCTCACCAAAAGCAAAGGTTTGAGCAAAAAAAAAAAAAAACTTTCCGAAATTGCTCGGGACTGGGGGGTATCGGAGGTAGGAAATCGGTCGGGATGTGACGGGTTAAGCCATTAGAGGTGTATTGGATATCCGCATCTGCATCTGCAAATTATCCGCATTTTTTAAAAATCCGCATCCACATCGGCATCCACATTTGCAATGCAAGTAACATCCGCATCCAATCACTTCCACAAACCGCAAATTCTGCAATTGCGGAAGTGTGATTTCGTTTGTGGATTTGCATCTGTGACAAAGTCTATGCAAATTTGCGGTTTTGTGCTTGTGGAAGCACTTCCGCAAATGCAAATCTGCCTGCAAACATCTACGTGGCCTAGACCGGTAGGCAGTGCCTGGCTGAGTTGCCGGCTCGCCGGTGCTAGCCAGCACTCCCATACTGTTGCCATATGTACGTTAAATATTGTAATATACTGTGTATGATAAATTCACCTTCGGTACAATGTACAATACCATTTTTCATTATCATACATTTTGTATGATAATTTTGCAATTCCTTCAAAAAGAGAGAGATAGAGAGAGAATGGCTGAAGATCAGAGTCATCTCATTTAGATATTCACTGGCTTCATACCAAGCTCTCAGGAAAGGAATGAAAATGGGTTTAAACCAAGAGGGGGCAACGTTCGTACTCATGATTAAATAATAAAGCATAACCCCTGGGGGTAGGGTTTTTTTCAAGAAATCTCCCCCAGTATCCCTGCTTGTCGTAAGAGGCGACTAAAAGGGTTGGTGGTGGGTTAGTGCCCCACTCCGTAAAAACAACTAACTAAAAAAACGAACAAGAAGCCTCGGACCAGGACTGACCAAAAGTTGATGAAATAGGACCAGACAAAGGACGTGGTAAAGATTGCAATGTGGAATGTTAGGGGTATGAATGATGAGGTGAAAGAGAGAGAGATTGTACAGGTGCTTGAGAGTGCGAAAGTGGATATATGTGGAATAACTGAAACTAAATGGCGAGGTGAGAGTGTGGGAGAATGGGAGTATGGATGGGGTATATGTGGGGGAGTGGGTGAGAATGAGAGGGCAAAAGAGGGAGTGTGTATTGCTGTGAGCAACAGGTGGAAGGAGAATGTAAGAGAGTATGGATCAGTTGGGTCAAGGATTGTGTGGGTAAGAGTGAAAGTTGGACTACAAATGTGGGCAATTGTGTGCGTGTATGCGCCAACGCAAGATCGTGTAGGTAGAGTGAGAGAAGAGTTTTGGACAAATGTGGAAGCCTGCTTGGAAAAGTTTGAAAGGAATGAGAGAGTGTTTCTGATTGGAGATATGAATGGAAAAGTAGGGAATGAGAAGGGGGATGGAGTAGTTGGTGAGTGGGGTGTGCCTGCAGAGATGGATGAGAATGACAGTGCTTTAGTGGACATTTGTGCTGGGAGGGGGTTCATGGTAGCTAATACCCTCTTCAGGCACAAAATGATCCATAGGTATACATGGCGAGTGGTGAGAAGAGAGGACGGTGGAATGATTAAACGGAAGGCAATAATTGACTGTGTGTGTGGATGAAAGGATGAGAAGATGTGTAATGGATGCAAGAGTGTATAGAGGTTGGGGGAGTGGACTTTCTGACCACCACTTGGTGGTGGCCAGAATCAAAATCCAAACAAGATGGAGGAAGAGAAGAAAGGAAGGACAGGAGGAAGTATTTGTTACAAGGAGGGTGGAAAAGTTACAAGAGGATGGAATAAAGGCTGAATATAAAAGGGAAGTGGAGGAGCAATTGGGTAAATATAGATTGGAGCAGATTGGGGACATGGAAGGTGTGTGCAAGGTATTCACAGAAGAAATCTGTGCAGCATATGAGGTGGTGTGTGGGGTGAAGAGAAGACGAAAGGGGGTTCAGGGAACAGCATGGTGGACTGAAGAGGTGAGAGAGGCTGTGGCACAAAAGAAGAAAGCATATAATGAGTGGATGAGGAACAGGGGCGTCGAAGAAGCTGAGAGACGGACGAGAGAGTTATATGCAGTGAGGAGGAGAGAGGTGAAAAGATTAGTAAGAGAGAGTAAGAAGAGAGTGGATGAGGAATTTGGAAGGAATTTGAGTGCCAAGTGGAGGGAATGTAAGAAAATGTTCTGGAAGGAGGTAAAGAGAGCTAGACAGGGTGCCAACGAAGTCACTGGGGGTGTGAAAGATAAAGATGGTAGATTACTAGTGGAGAAGGGAGAAGAAGTAAACAGATGGAGAGAACACTTTAATGAAATGTTGAACATAGAGAATGAAAGTAATGCAAGTATAAGTGGCTGGGGAATGGCAGGGAGAAGGAGGGCTGTGAGAAGAGAGGAAGAAATCAGTAGGATGGAAGTGGTGGAAGCAATGAAGAAAGTTAAAATGGGGAAAGCCCCAGGAATTGATGGAGTGTGTGGTGAAATGCTGAAGCATGGGGGAGAGATAGTAATAGAATAGATGTGGAAGGTGTGCAGATTGGTGTGGGAGGAGGGTAGAGTCCCGGAGGATTGGAAGTCAGGTATAATTATTCCTCTGTACAAAGGAAAAGGGGAAAAAACAGTGTGTGGTAATCATAGGGGCATTTGCCTTCTCAGTGTAATATGAAAAGTATATGGTAGGGTACTTATTGACAGAGTTAGGGAAATTACAGAGGAATTAGTTGGAGAAGAACAAGGAGGTTTTAGGAAGGGAAGAGGTTGTGTAGACCAGATATTCATTCTTAGATCCTTAGTGGAAAAGTTTCTAGAGAAGGGCAAGAAGTTGTATGCAGCCTTCATGGATCTGGAGAAAGCATATAACAGGGTGGATAGACAAGGTTTGTGGAAGGTATTAAGAATATATGGAGTGGATGGGAAGTTGTTGAAGGCAGTGAAGAGTATGTATGAGGGTGCTAAGGCTGCAGTGCATGTGGATGGCAAACTGAGTGAATCTTTCCATTTGAAGGTTGGATTGAAACAAGGATGTGTCATGTCTCCATGGTTGTTCAATCTGTTCATGGATGGGTTTATAAAAGAGATACAAGGTCGGGTAGTGGATGTTGGAGCGGCCCTAGTGAGAGAGGGCAGTGTTTGGAAACTCCCTGTACTGTTGTTTGCAGATGATACTGTGTTGTTGAGCAAAGACGAAGGGGAGCTGCAAGGCTTGGTAGATGAGTTTGGGAGAGTGTGTAAGAAACGGAATCTAAAGGTAAATGTAGGGAAGAGTAAAGTGACGGTCTTCGAGAGAAGTGAAGTCAGTGAATGTACAGTGAGATTGGATGGGAAGGATATGGAGAATGTGAGTGAATTTAAGTACTTGAGGAGTGTGATGAGTAAGGATGGAAGTCTGGAGGGTGAAGTGCTCGAAAGGGTGCATCAGGGAAGGAAGGTTGCTGGTTCGTTGAAAGCAGTGATAAGAAACAGGGAGGTGAGCATGGAGAGAAAAAGTTGTTACATGACAGTATTGTGATACCAGCTCTAACATATGGAAGTGAAGCATGGACCCTGTTGGAAGGACAGAAGTCAAGAGTGAGAGCAGTGGAAATGAGTTATTTGAGAGGAGTATGTGGATTCACATGGAGAGACAGACTAACAAATGAGGAAATGAAGGAGCGTTGTGGTGTGGTTGAGGATGTGATGGGAAGCATTAGGAGAAACACGCTAAGGTGGTTTGGACATGTGGAGAGGATGGAGAGTGAAAAACTGACGAGGAGAGTGTATGTGAGTGAGGTGGAGGGGGCGAGAGGGAGGGGGAGGCCGAGGATGAGATGGAGGGATGGAGTGGAGAGGTATATGAGAGAGGGGGGTGTGAGTTGGGAGCGTGGTAGTGAAATGGCAGGGGACAGAGTGACATTGAGGCGATTTGTTTGTGGCCACCCCGTGCGGGATTGAGACGTCTGGCAATAGATAGATAGATAGATAACATCATCATAGCAAGTCTTATTCTGCTTTACATTGGAGGGTTCCTCACTACATTATCTTAATGATGTACTGTATTTGCTTTCTGGGGGGAGGGTAAGAAATAAGAATCTAAGGATAAAAGCCGGCAAAGATATTTTTTCCCCCCAATAAATAAAGATAAATATGAAGCCTAAGTCGAGATCAGTTTATTTTCCAGATTCTTAGATGTTGTAATGTATGCTACTGATGTTACCTACATCGATACTAGAAAGACTTGCTTAGCATACAAGCCAGTGAAAAGATGAAAAGTGCAAAGATGTGCTATGAAGCCTCCCAGTCCACCTAGAATATGACCTTTAGTCTAAATTTCAAATTTGTCAGACTTATGGCACAGCCAGTGCCAGTATTTCAGTCTCAGCGAAAATCATTAGGTAGAAAAATAACAGATTCAACGAGAAACACATGAAGTGAAACTGAACACAATTTTACCATTTGCCCAGACAACCTCCTTTCTCCATGCAGTATCAATATAGATAGACAGATAGATGGATATACCAAATGTTGGAGTTGTCTCAGTTGTTGGAGGAATCTGACTGTGACCAAGGAGTGAGGACTGGGGAGGTTAGAGCTGAGGAACAGAGGTGGACTGGTGTGTCAACTTGTCAGGTGTGAACTGTGAAGTGTAATAATTTAATTCATTTATATACAGTAGTGAAGGATATACTCTTGTAGTAAAAACAGTCTAATACAATAATAATAATACTAATTGAAATATACAGGGTGTCCATAAAGTCTCTTTACAATTTAACAAATTTATTACAAAAGCAAATGAAAAGACAAATATGTGGAAATTATTACAAAATGAGAAGTAGATATTGAAGTTTTTTTGCCTCATTTAATACACCTCTATATGGGCACCATTAGTTGCACGAAGCACATCAAGACGGTACTCGATTTCTTGCCATGTTCGCTGTAGCATAGCCTCATCAGTGGTGGCAATGGCATCAGTGATCTTTTGCTTTAGGTCAGTGATGTCCCGTATCTTTGTTCGATACACGATATTTTTAACATAACCCCACAGAAAGAAGTCCAGGGGAGTGATGTCTGGTGAACGAGGTGGCCAGGGAATTGGGCCATCCCTTCCAGTCCACCGGTCTGGAAATGTTTGATTTAGGAACCCACGAACATGCAGTTCCCCAGTGTGGTGCTGCACCATCTTGCTGGAAAATGATGGTTGGTTGAAGGTCATCTAGTTGTGTTGCCACATATTCAGTCAAAAGGTCAAGGTAAACATTTGCAATAATTGATGTCTCGTTGAAGAAAAATGGACCAATGATTCAATTGCACATGATCCCACACCACACATTCTCCTTTGGACTATCTCGGTGAAGTTTCCTAGTCACATGGGGGTGTTTTGATCCCCAGATTCTGACATTATGTGTGTTCAGTTTCCCTGAAACATGAAAGGTTGCCTCATCACTAAAACAAACTCGGGTGAGAACGTTTCATCCTCAGAAATTCATTCCAGCGTGTTAACTGCAAACTCTTTTCGTCTTGGTTTATCATTTGGCTCGAGTGCCTGTAAGAGATGCACTTTGTAAGCGTACAATCGCAAGTTCTTGTGTAGGACTTTGTGCACTGTTGACATGTAGAGGTGTTGGTATGTAGGAGGACTGCTGGGCCTTGATAGCAGGCTGTGAAGCGTATGCCCAAAGTCGGACAAAAAAAAAAAAAAAAAAGTTGGCTCAAGGATTGTGTGGGTAAGATTGAAAGTTGGACTACAAATGTGGGCGATTGTGCGTGTGAATGCGCCAGCACAAGATCGTGCAAGCAGAGTGAAAGAAGAGTTCTGGACAGATGTGGAAGTGTACATAGAAAATTTTGAAAGAAATTTGAGAGAGTATTTTTGATTGAAGGTATGAGTGGAGTAATAGGGAGTATGAAGGTGGATAGAGTAGTTATGAGTGGGGTGTGCCTGCAGAAGTGGATGAGAATGGCAGTGCTTTAATGGACATTTGTGCCAGGAGGGGGTTGGTGATAGCCAATACCCTCTTCAGATACAATATGATCCACAGATGTGCCTGCAGAAGTGGATGAGAATGGCAGTGCTATAATGGGCATTTGTGCCAGGAGGGGGTTGGTGATAGCCAATACCCTCTGCAGACACAATATGATCCATAGGTATACATGGCGAGTGATGAGAAGGATGGTGGTGAACTGAATGAATGGAAGGCAATGATTGTGTGTGTGGATGATAGAATGAGAAGGTGTGTAATGGATGCAAGAGCATATAGAGGTTGGGGGAATGGACTTTCTGACCACCACTTGGTGGTGGTGAAAGTCAAGGTTCAAATGAAATGGAGGAATAGAAGGGAAGGACAGGAGGAAGTAGGTCATACAAGGAGGGTTTAAAGGTTACAAGAGGATGGAAAATAAGGCAGAAGATAAGAGAGAAGTGGAGGTGTGTTTGGGTAAATATGATTTGGAGTAGATGGGGGACATGGAAAGTGTGTGCAAGATATTCACAGAAGAAATCTTTGCAGCATGTAAGGTGGTGTGTGGGGTGAAGAGAAGATGAAAGGGGGTGTAAGGAACAGCATGGTGCAGTGAAGAGATGAGACAGGCTATGGCACAGAAGAAGAAAGCATATAGTGAGTGGATGAGAAACAGGGGTGTGGAGGAAGTTGAGAGATGGAAGAGAGAGTTATATGTAGAGAGGAAGAGAGGTGAAAAGATTAGTAAGAAGGGAGTGGATGAGGAATTTGGGAGGAATTTTAGTGTAAAGTGAAGGGAATGTAAGAGAATGTTTTGGAAAGAGGTAAAGAGAGGTAGACAGGGTGTTAGAGAAGCTAGTTGGGGAGTGATAGGTAAAAATGGTAGATTACTAATGGAGAAGGGAGAAAAATTGAGCAGATGGAGAGAACATTTTAAGGAATTGTTGAACATAGAGAATGAAAGTAATGTGAGTGTAAGTGGCTGGGGAATGGCTGGGAGAAGAGGGATGTGATAGGAGAGGAAGAAATCAGTAGGATGGAAGTTGTGGAAACAATGAAAATAGTCAAAATGGGGAAAGCCCCAGGAATTGGAGTGTGTGGTGAAATGCTGAAGCATGGGGGAGTGATAGTAGTAGAATGGATGTGGAAGATGTACAGATTGGCCTGGGAGGAAGGTAAAGTCCCAGAGGATTAGAAGTTAGGTATAATTAATCCTCTGTACAAAGGAAAAGGGGAAATAGAAGTGTGTGGTAATCAGGGGCATTTGCCTTCTTAGTGTAATACGAAAAGTATATGGTAGGATACTTATTTGATAGAGTTAGGGAAATAACAGAGAAATTAGTAAGAGAAGAACAGGGAGGTTTTAGGAAGGGAAGAGGTTGTGTAGATCAGATGTTCATTCTTAGGTCTTAATTGAAAAGTTTATAGAAGGGAAAGAAGTTGTATGCAGCCTTCATGGATTTGCAGAAAGCATATAAAAGGGTGGATAGACAAGGATTGTGGAAAGTATTAAGAATATATGGAGTAAATGGGAAGTTGTTGAATGGCATGATGAGTATGTATGAGAGTGCTTATGCTGCAGGGCATGTGGACAGTCAACTGAGTGAATTTTTCTGTTTGAAGGTTGGATTGAAGCAGGGATGTGTCATGTTTCCATGGTTGTTCAGTCTGTATATGGATGAGGTTATAAAAGAGATACATGGTAGGGCAGTGGATGTTGGAGTGGCCCTAATGAGAGAGAGCAGTGTATGGAAACTTCCTGTACTGTTGTTTGCAGATGATATTGTGTTGTTAAGTGAAGACAAAGAGGAGCTGCAAGGCTTGGTGAGTGAGTTTGGGAGAGCTTGTAAGAAACAGAATGTAGGGAAGCTGTTTGAGAGAAATGAAGTCACTGAATGCACAGTGAATTTGGATGAGGAGGAAATGGAAAACGTGAATGCATTTAAGTCAATGGTGGGCAAGTTAATGAAAAACGTTAGTTTCATTAACCGTTAATCTGTTAATCCGCTAATTCTGCCGTTAATTTAACCAAAATTAACCGTTAATCCATTAATCTGCTAGTTCTTAAAACATTAACTTGGCTAATCACTAATTTGATAGTCCACTAATCTGCTACTTGCTAATTTTTGTTTTTTACCTATGAAACTCAGTTTTCTTTTATAAAAGACACTCTTAAAGCTAGAAGAGTTTTATTAATACTCCAAAATATTTTAAAAATATAGTTAGAATTCAAAATTAATAGAAATCCAAATGACACAGTCATTCAATTATGTTATCACTACTCCTCCTCTACTTCTTCTTGAGTCCTTCCTCACAGGCAGGTGGCTGACTTCAGTCTCACTTACAGACAACTGAAACAAGGGGATAGACTCTTGTGATGTACTTGATTGAGACGCCATTACCATGAGTCTACGATCACTCCACAGTCTAAAGCTCTGTTGGCTTAGAGTCACTATGACACTGATTTGACGATTTAAATGATGATATAAAACGCTTATGACGTAAAGTGACCTGTAACAAAAATAAATAATGGATTAACTGAAATCAGAGGAAATTTTCACGGAAGTTAATGATAATCAGTCAGCTTAAAAAAAGAAAGAAAAAAACAGATTAATTGCTTAACAAAAAAATTAGCTCCGTTACTAACAAATTAACAATTAACGCTTTAATGCCCACTACTGGTTTAAGTACTTGGATAGTGTGATGAACAAGGATGGAAGTTTAGAGGATAAAGTGCTTGAAAGGGTACAACAATGAAGAAAGGTTGCTGGTTCTTTGAAAGCAGTGATAGGAAACTGGGAAATGAGCATGGGAGTGAAAAAGTTACTGCATGACAGTATTGTGATACCAACTATGATGTATGGAAGTGAAGCTTGGACCTCGTTGGAGGGACACAGGTCAAGAGTGAGAGCAGTGGAAATAAGTTATTTGAGAGGCGGTGGCTCAATCGGTAGAGAGGTGGCCTGCAGTCCTAACGGACCCAGGGGCAGGGAAAAATCTAAGGATTTGAATTTCATTTAAATCAGACTGCACTGATCAACCAGAAGACCCGCCGACATTTCGTAAAAGTACCTTCGCTAATACCAGTACATTGGTCCTGAATGAGACAGCTCTAGCATGTATTCAATATGGACGGTGGGTGTTAGCGCCGAAGTGGTGACATGTAGAGGTGTATGGTATGTAGGAGGACTGCTGGGCCTTGATAACAGGTTGTGAAGCCTATGCCCATAGTCAGACACATAAAAAAAAAAAAAAATGTGGAGTCACATGGAAAGACAAACTGATAAATGAGGAAGTGAAGGAGCATTGTGGTGTGGATGTGGATGTGATAGGATATGTTAGGAGAAACAGCTTGAAGTGATTTAGCCATGTGGAGAGAATGGAGAGCAAGAGACTGATGAGGAGAATGTATGTGAGTGAGGTGGAAGGGGGGGAAGAGGGAGGGGGAGGCCAAGGATGAGATAGAGGGATTGAGTGGAGAGGTATATGAGAGAGGGTGGTGTGAACTGGGAGCAAGGCAATAAAATGGAGGGGAACAGTGCGACGTGGAGGCGATTTGTTTGTAGCCACCCCTTATGGGATTGAGGCATCTGGCAGTAGATAGGTGATAGAACAAAGTGAATACATTAGGTGTCAGATTTCCAGATGTTATAACTTGTTTACAACCTGTTTGTTGTGCTTTTGTCCCATTACACCGTGGTTCTGTACAACAAGCCCATCCATGATGACCTGTCTCATTCGAATATTTAGTATTGTTGTTTTTTAGAGAACTTTTTTATACTCTCTTTTCATTTGTGAACTTCATCTTTTATGACTACGTGGTACCCAACAAACCCATTAATGATTTCTGAGCTCTGCACAGTTGCCCTTCCTTGCGTAATACCAACAAGACAGGAAAAACATTTGCCGTCAAGGCGAGAATAAAGACATAAGCGAAATTAGAACGTAGTGTGGCTGTTTCTCCTTGCTCATTTTCAGTGACTGTAGCATCTGTACAGTCAGAAAAGTGCTTAGAAATTCTGGAAACATTTGCTGAACCAACTGTGTAAAAAGACACACTGCATCCCAGGGACACCAGCTTTTCAGAAATGGAGATAGCACTGAGTCTAACAGTTGAAAAATGTAAATGAAGTGTTGCTAACTGTATGGTGTGGACTGGCAAATTTGGAGTTTTGCACAAAATATGACACATTGAGCCAGGATTCAGCTGTTTTGACGTTGATAGACTTCTAGTTAGAGAATGGTAAAGAAATGTAATGTTGAAAGAGCGGTAGGGTTTGAGAGTAACGATGGATATTGTAAATGTAATGATAGATGTTTTGAGTTGGCCAGCTCAGTTTGGAAGAATCAGGCTCTTTAAGTAGTGAGTTCATTCATTGACATAAATAAGTTGATATTAGGTAAGATGTAGGTTCAATTCATGTTGTTCATTATTCATTGCATAGTCTCTCTCTCTCTCTCTCTCTCTCTCTCTCTCTCTCTCTCTCTCTCTCTCTCTCTCTCTCTCTCTCTCTCTCTCTCTCTCATCGACAACACCTTTACTGTTACAAATGACTTCATTTTACCCTTTCCCGAGACTTACCGTACTACTACTACTACGAGAGAGAGAGAGAGAGTATGGAGGTGGGGGAGGGGGAGGGAAGGAGGAAGAATGTGAAGGAAGGAGGAAGGGTGTGAAAGAAGGAGGGAATTGAAGAATGCAAGAAGGAGGTAGGAGAGGAGGAAGAGTGAATGAGGAAAGGTGTGAAGGAGTTAAAGAAGGAAATTGGAAGTTCAAGGA
>JAGKTI010038164.1:0-10770 GCA_018397915.1 Birgus latro | reverse complement strand
AAAGCATGAATTCATTGAATTTTAACCCAAAAATGATGATTTTGAGGTAAGTAAGGCATAGATGTTCATGAGTTGGCAGCTTAGTGTAAATAAGTATCGGACAAGGCACTCACTATGAAAATGATCATTTCCCACATCTTATGCACTAAAATATGGGATACAAAGCATAATATAAATAAATTGTTACCAGAAAAAGAGTTAGGTATGGCAAAGGTGTTCACTGTTCACCGATTGCACCGGACATTCTTGACCCTAACCTAACCTAACCTAAATCAGAAAACCACCTACCTGCCTCCCTACCGGACATGCATAGCACTTATTTAAGACCCTATTCACATAAATAATTGGCACATAGCATGAATTAATCGAATTTTAACCCAAAAATGATGAATTTGAGGTGAGTAAGGCAGGGGTGTTCACAAGTTGGTAGGTTAGTGTAAGTAAGCATCGGATGTGGCAGTCACTATGAAAATCATCATTTCTCACATCTTATGCACTAAAATATGGGATACAAAGCATCAAATAAATAAATTGTTACCAGAAGAAGAGTTAGGTATGGCAAAGGTGTTCACTGTTCACCAACAGCACCGGTCATTCTTGACCCTAACCTGACCTAACCTAAATCAGAAAACCACCTACCTACCTACCTCCCTACCGGACATGCATAGCACTTATTTAAGACCCCATTCACATAAATAATTGGCACAAAGCATGAATTAATCAAATTTTAACCCAAAAATGATGAATTTGAGGTGAGTTAGGCAAGGGTGTTCACGAGTTGGCAAGTTAGTGTAAGTAAGTATCGGACATGGCAATCACTATGAAAATCATCATTTCTCACATCTTATGCGCTAAAATATGGGATACAAAGCATCAAATAAATAAATTGTTACCAGAAAAAGAGTTAGGTATGGCAAAGGTGTTCACTGTTCACCAACAGCACCGGTCATTCTTGACCCTAACCTAACCTAACCTAAATCAGAAAACCACCTACCTACCTCCCTACCGGACATGCATAGCACTTATTTAAGACCCCATTCACATAAATAATTGGCACAAAGCATGAATTAATCTAATTTTAACCCAAAAATGACAAATTTGAGGTGAGAAGGCAGGGGTGTTCACCAACTGACTACATAATGAACGTAAGGAAGAGACATGATTATTACTGAGAAAATCACCTTTTCACAGCCTATGCACTCAAATATGGGACACAAAGCATGAAGTAAATAAAATGTAACCAGAAAAATTATGATTTAGAGGTGTGTAGGGCAAAAATGTTCACCAGCTGACTAGATAGTGAATGTATGTAAGACATAATCACTGAGAAAATCACCTCTTTCACAGCCTGTGCACTCAAATATGGGACACAAAGCATGAAGTATATAAAATGTAACCAGAGAATGAGGATTTAGAAGTGATTATGGAAAATATTTAGCAGTTGACAATGTTTACTTACATGTCCATGATTGTTGTTTGCTCCTTGTTTACCTCCACCTCTAAGGTTTTTACAGTGGTCATAATTGCCCTTGAAGCATGTCCAGTAATCCAGTGTTTAACCACACTTAATCCTTATCACTGTGACTTTTGATTATTTAAACAAGAACGAAAATACCGCAAACGATCGGACAGCCATCCACTTTTCACGGGAGTTGAGACAGAACTAGGAGCAGGGGGATAGCGCGGGAAGGGAGCTAGTCGGCGCGTGCGGGAAATTCAAAGTGACGCGGTCGGAAAAAATCGGATTTTTTTTGGGGGGGGGAGGTGGTTTCGGCCATCAGCCCACGATGTCCGAAAGTGATGTAACCGGATAGTGGTCATCCGGATAGTAGAGAGATTACTGTACTCTTATCATGCACTAAATGCCTGCTATCACGCACCAGAAGTGTTAAAATATTTCAAAAAGGCCAGGTTCCAGCGCTCCGCCCAGCCTTCAAAAGATTCACTTGGTAATATTGTCGTGTGATGTCAGCGCCAGCCGAGCTCTGACTGCCCGCCCGACTGAGTCTCCCTCGCCGCCCGCCAAGCCATTCAACTCGTCCTCAGACTGCGAACAGTGACAGCGAGATCAATAATCCATTTTTGTGATATTACAGTAGCCAAATAACTCAAACTCAAATGGCCACCCCTTACTGGATTATGGCATCTGGCAATTGATGGATAGATCACCCATAGCTGTCTTCATTAATGAAGGCGAATTGTCTTGTTATTGTTGTGACAGCAAATTTGACTTGACGGCAAATTGTCCCGAAACCATCAGTTTTTCCTGACGTCTTCTTTATAGCATTTATTTTTTTCCCTTTATTGTTGATGACTAATGGCTTTGAAAAACAGTTTCACACTGCATTTTTTTTTTTTTTTAATGGGCTCCGAAACTTATTCCTGGCGAAATATGCGTGATGCTAGACGGCCATCAAAAGGGGTAGTAAGTTTTTTTTCTTATTAACCCTCCTCGTAAAACAAATAACTCAAAGTGAAATGGCCACCCCTTACGGGATTATGGCATCTGGCAACAGACAGATAGATAGATAGATAGATCACCCATAGCTGTCTTCACTAATGATGGCGAATTGTCTCGTTGCTGTTGTGACAGGGAATTTGATGATGGCGAATCGTCCCAAAACCGTCAGTCCTTCCTGACGAATTCTTTATAGCTTTTATTTTTTTCCTTTATTGTTGATGACTAACGGCTTTGAAAAATAGTTTCACACTGCATTTTATTTTTTTATGGGCTCCGAAACTTATTCCTGGCGAAATATGAGTGATGCTAGACGGCCATCAAAAGGGATAGTAAGTTTTGTTCTTATTAACCCTCCCCGTAAAACAAATAACTCAAAGTCAAATGGCCACCCCTTATGGGATTATGGCGTCTGGCAATAGATTGATAGATAGATCACCCATAGCTGTCTTCATTAATGACGGCGAATTCTCTTTATTGTTGTGACGGGGAATTTGACTTGAGGCGAATTGCCCCAAAACCATCAGTCCTTCCTGACGGCTTCTGTATAGCTTTTATTTTTTTCCTTTATTGTTGATGACTAATGGCTTTCAAAAATAGTTCCACACTGCATTTTTTTTTTTAATGAGCACCGAAACTTATTCCTCGTGAAAATATGCGTGATGCTAGACCGCCATCAAAAGGGATAGTAAGTTCTGTTTTTATTAACCTTCCCCATAAAACAAATAACTCAAAGTCAAATGGCCACCCCTTACGGGATTATGGCATCTGGCAATAGGTAGATAGATAGTACAGTATATTTCTAATTTGCATTCTCATTTTTAGACCATTATATGTTATTATGTGGTACAAAATGGGTATCTTAGGGGTAAATATTGAGATCATGGCACCAGTTAGAATTATTACCATAAGTTTTTCAATTCAGCTATTGCGTTTTCAGCTATAGCGCAGCCATGGCGGCACCAATTAGGCGTGATAGCCGAGGGTGGAGTGTATGTATTTTCAGTTGTTTCTTGCGGTCATTATATGCACTATCTCTGCTAATTATGCAGTGAATAAAAATTTACCTGAAGAGTTACATATGTAAGCCTCTAAGTTTTTTATTTATGACCCATTAGCCCCTCTTTCCCCAAAATTATCCTGAGAACATAACCCCTGTTTTTTTGTAAAATAAATACAGTATAATCTTTTCAACACAATCCTCCTCCTGCATGTCACCTCCAGGAATGTACAGTATTTACTGTGTTGAAGGAGAGTAATTTGTATTTTCTTTTACATGCACCACTCAGTACAGACATCCCCTCCTGGTTGCACGTGGCTAGCATGGAGAAGACTTGTGTTTGCCACTCCCTGCAAGAAGGGTTGGTCTTGCAGTAGACCATAGACTGATTTAACTTACAAACACAGCATAGTTTGAATGAAACTGTAAAGCATCAAGTAGAATCAGATAACACCATTCATCCATACATCATCTACTGTTATTGCCCCATCAAGAGCACCTGGGCCCAAGGCCAGGCAGCTCAGTCCAGGAACTGAAGGTTAGATTGACCAGTCATTTGCTGGAGTGTCATTATGAGATCAGTTAACCTCAACGACCCCAGGGACTTTAGACCCATTGGGGCCACATCCTACTTAGGTTCTGTAATCCACAAGACCGCCCAGTACTTGTCTGTTAGTTTTGTGGTTGCCACTCAATAAAATTAATGGTTTCCTGTGTTGCAGTAAACCATTTAGCATGTCAGACAGGACAGAGTCATCTGTAGGCAACACTCGAGTAAGTGGATGGTGGGCACCATTTTTCCTCAGGATAGGAGAGTGGAAGAAATAACCAGCTGCAACATAGTGGAAGGGCATGCAGGCCCAAGCATACTTTAAGTGTAAATCATAAGAAGATTTACACAGAATCACATTCCAAAAGTAATGCAGTGACTTGGTGGTTAGCATAACCATCTCGTGATATGTGTGCTCCAATTTTAGATTTTAAGTCCATTTTATGGCAGACACTTAAATGAGTGCTGGTAGTATGTCCTTTCATATACTTGCTTATATTCACACATGCAGTTTTATGGATGGCATAATGTTTCTGACTTACATAAATATAGCCAGTATAACACTAACTTTTACAAGCATCACTCTTTCAACAGAAGTCCCTTCCCTCTTTGACTTTTATCTGCATCATTCTTTTATTTACAGACACCCCTTCCCCGTTCATAGTTTGCCAGAATGGGGAAAATATAAGTCTGACTATTGCTTTCCTTCTGGGGAGAAGGTCCAATTCTTCTGTGAACCAGATATGGACGGATACAGATAAACATCCCTAGAAAGGCAAAACTTAGGGTAAACAAAAGGGATAGAAGCAGGCAAGCCAGGGCAAAAGGATGTGTAGTTAGCTCTTGCATAAAGTCTAGAATGTGTTCAAATGAAGTGACATTTTGAATTAAACAGCATTCAGTGAATTATGTTTTTGACTCATGATTTAGTTATTAAAAGCACAAAAGCCTCGCATTTTATAGTTGAAATAAACTTCGCAGTGGTGATCAGTAGCCTAAGTGAAAATCAGGTTTTAATTTATTATCGGATTATTAGGGAAACAAGTTACATAGTTTTAAATGAGGACTCTGTATTGTGAACAGGTAAACCTAAGTGAAGCTCATGGTCCTGACCTGAAAACTTGGGAACACCACAGAGATGTTTTTGATGAGATAGATAGAGCTTGAGAGAATACCAGAAAGGCAAGAGACTAAAAAGATTAAACTTCAGGTTTGGTTAAGCATTTTACAGTGGTGTTCTTTATTCCCTTTGCTTTGTACAGTGAGTTTATAGTATTGAGATGTTCCTCCAACCCTTTACTGGTTGTTGGTGGCTGCAAGTTGTTCCCTATGTGTATTCACATCATGGTAGAGGGGGGGGGTGAAATCTCACACCACATCTTTGAACTGGAAGGTTCTGGATAGGAATATTGAAGCATGCATGACAGGAATAAGTAAGTGATATTTATTTGGATTTTGCCATTGAAGGAAAAATAATTGGGCTGTTTGTATATGCACAGAAAGTAGGAAAAATCTGTAATAAGTACAGTACAGTGATTGCATGTCTCATATTCTATACTGTGATGATATACTTTTATTTGGGTAAACAAGATTTCATCACATGTCCCACTCTACTTCTTGATGCGCTAGAGGAGGCTATATGTATTGATGTCATTATTCTTGGTGGGAAGAAGTAGATACAACTATGCCTCCTTAGGAACCAAACTTTCTCATCATACCCAGCATCCTGTGAGGAGGGCCCCAGTCTAGTCTGTTGGGGTGCAGCTGCTTTCGCTACATCATTTTTTCATACAGGGAAAATGACTTCTGCTGTCATTTCCCTCCTCACACTTGTTGGAGAGATAGAGAGCAATCTCAGGCCCCAGACATGATACATTTGCCCAGTTTGCTTTCTACTCAGCACAAATACTAGACAAATGTGCAGATCTCTTTGATGTAATTGTTGCAAAGAATGATTCCACATCATTTGCACTACACTTAAAGATATCAGACACCATCACAACACATGGGTATATGATAGGTGGAACTCATCTACAAGCACTCGTGTCAGTTCAGATATAATTCTTCCCCCACCCCCTCAGGCCCCAGACATGATACATTTGCCCAGTTTGCTTCCTACTCAGCACAGATACTACATAAATGTGCAGTTCCCTTTGATGTAATTGTTGCAGAGAATGAATCCACATCATTTGCACTACACTTAAAAATATCAGACACCACCACAACACATGGGTACATGATAGGTGGAAGTCATCCACAAGCACTCATGTCAGTTCAAATATAATTCTTCCCCCATCCCCTCCAGCAAACCCCTATCTCACACAGCCTGTTGCACCACAATTCAGTCCCTTCATACAAGCACTACACCTACAACACAGACCCAAACTAGACATACACCACCTTGAACATGCAGCATAAACTTACAGCATTACCAATAAATGCTCATGGCCTCTGCAACAGAATGCCACAAATTGAAAAGCTTCTTCACCGACAAAGCATACATACTGTAATGCGCTCATATAAAAAGCAAAGCTCACATGGACATAGAATGCCTCAGACATCAGTCACTACTCACACATTTAAATAGACAGAAGTGAGGACTTTAGAGGAGGCCTCATCTCTTACATATACACATCCATCCTCATAAGCACAGAACACAGACAACACAAACTTTCCTGCAGAATGACACCACATAAAAAATGCAGTAGTCAGTTAGTGTCGAACCTTATCATCATCATCATCCGGACCTCCTTTCCCACCCTTGGGCCGGGTGAGGAGTAGCAATGTCCAGACAGCCAAAGTTTGCCCATTTCAATGGGCCATGCTTCCATTCACACATCATTCAAGTCCCCAGAATCCTGGCTCTATCTGATACTCCATAAACTTTCACCACATTCTGAAGCATTATATAAACATATCTGATAGGGTCAGTCTGAACTCTGTCACGTTAAAAAGGGTGACAAATCCATGATCATGTGCTTCTTCTCACAAAATTCATCCAGCCAGCTTGATCTCGTTGGTCCCCTAGCCTCACTGACTTCCATACCTCCCTTCCTCAACTTCCATACCTTTTTTCCTCACACACTCATTCACTATATCCCTCCAGCTTTTCCTTGGCCTACCTCATCTCCTCCCTCTTTTAAATTCACTCAGATATACCTTTTTCACCACTCTGTTGTTATCCATTCTCTCCACATGACCATACCATCTCAGTACACTCTCTTTAATTCTGGTGTCCGCAGACTTCTTCACTTTGTTTCTTTCATGAATCACATTATTTCATATCCTGTTCACTCTCTGTACTGCACATACGGTCCTCAGCAGTCCCAGCTCCACTGCTGTCATTCTTGGCATTTCATTTTCATGCCACACCATAGTCTCACATCCATATGTTAAAGTTGACACCAACACTTCTTCATGTAAGCCTCATGCAGCTGCAACACTCAAGTCTCTGTTTCTTATCAAGGCCTTCATAGTGCCAGCTACTTTCCTTCCTTTTGTCACTCTGCTTTTCACTTCTTTTGCACATTTTCCTCTCCTTTCTATTGCTGTTCCCAGGTATTTGAACCTCTCACCAATTCCAGCCTCTCTCCATTCACTGTAACATCACAGTCACCTTCTCTCTCGATAACCATCACTTTACTCTTTTCTACGTATACTCTCTAGGCACAATGCTCACAGACGTCAACAAGACTCTGCACTAGTCTACCAAGTTCGTGTCTGGTATTTGCAGATAGCACTGTATCATCAACATACAATAAATTTGAGATATTCCATCCATCACCATTCATTACCAACGCCATCCCTCTCCCTATTACTCGTGTTTTTTTTTTTTACTTCTCTCATCACCCCATCCATATATATTTATTGAACAACCATGGGAACATCACACAACCTTGTTGCACACCCTTATTGATCATGAACCATTCACTTAGATGCTTATATACCCTTACACATACCTCACTACCTTCATAAAAACTCTTGACAGGACCTAGCAGCTTACCATCTTCACCGTATATGTGAAAAACCTTCCATAGTTCTTCTTACAAGCCTACTCCACTACCTGTCTCACTGGAAATATTTGATCCACACATCCTCTGCCACTCCTAAAGCCACCCTGTTCATCACTCACTAGGACTTCTGATATCTTTCTTACTTTCTGTATAGTAATTCTTCCATATACCTTCCCTACAACACTCAGTCAACTTATGCCACGATGTTTCATGCACTCACTTCGCGCACCTCTATTTATGTACAGGGGATAAAATCACAGCCCTTTTCCACTATGCTGGCACAGTTTTATTCACCCATACCTTCTTACATATCTGCAACAAGAACTTCATTCCTTTCTCTCCACTACACTTAATCATCTTTGCAGACACCATGTCAACCCCAGCTGCTTTCCCACTTTTCTACCACATCATAGCATTCTTCACCTCTGTGAGTGTCATATTTCCTGGCACTGTATTCCTTCTCTGCACACCTCCATTCATCATCCTTTCAAAATATTCTTTCCATCTGGTCCTTACTTCATCCCCATGGGTCAATAATCTACCACTTACATCCTTCACACTTTCACATTTCTTTCCACTGTCACTTCTACATTTCACCACCTCATTCCAGAATAACTTCCTATTTTCAGAGTTTGCATTCATTTTTCTTCCTAGATCATCATTTGCCTCCTTCTCATTACAGTGGTCTCTTTATGTGGTTCTTGCTCTCAGTATATTTATTTCTTATTTCAGCTGAACCCCTGTTCTGTAGCCACTCTAGCCACTTTTTTCTCTTTTCTTCCACTACTTTCTTAACCTCTTAATCTCACCATGCTGTATTCCTAACTAAGCAATCCACGGGCTGTCCAGATCCATTTCATTCCAATTCACTGATTCCAACTCTCCTCCCCTACTTTGGTCCTGTATTCATCTGCCATTTCTTTGATCCTCAGCTTCTTGACTTTCAGTCTTTCTCCCTGACTGCTCCTCTCTCTCCTGGTTCACCTCACTCCTCTCAGCTTAATCTTACATACCACATTCATAATTATGATCTGACAGACCTCCACATCGTCCTCTCATGGCCCTTGTATCATCAACCATTCCCAGCATCAACCTCTCTATAAGCACATAATCAAACTGGCTCGTTTCAACACGATCCACATTCCCTGTATACCATGTATATTTATGTGCAGCTTCGTGTTTAAAGTGCAAGTTTCAAATGCACAACCTCCTTTCCTGACATATATCATTCAGTCGCTTCCCATTATCATATTCTCCTGGTACTCCATTACAACCCATTATGTCATCCTCAGGGCCAGTGCCTACTCTTCCATTCATATCGCCCATTACGATCACGTTATAGCCCCTGGGCCTTTGTCCCACTGCTTCTTTCAGCTCATCCCAAATCCTGTTTTTCTCTGTCTCACTTCTGTAATCACACGATGCATACACTACAGCCACTGCCACTTTCACCTTCTCAAACTTGAACTTGACATACATACATCTCGAGCTGACACATTTGTAACCTCTCATTCCACTCTGCCACACCTCATTCGTCAACAAAGAAACTCCTTCCTTGCATCTTTCTTGCCCATTCATACCCGAACTTACACATTTCACACCGTCCCACTCCTCCACTGCAGACCCATTCATCTTTTTCTCACATAATACCGTCACAGCATATCTCGCTCTCTTGAACACATTTGGGACTTCCACACTCTTGTCCTCCTCATTCACACCTCTCACATTCCACATGGCCATGCAAATCTACCCATTTGGTTGGGGCCCTGGGCAGGTATTGAGCCCTCTGAGACTCCCTGAAACGTCTGCCATGATTAACCCCTTAACCACGGGGGTTGTCGGAGGCGCGCCATACCTGTCCCGCGAGGCAAATTCGCGCTCCGACTGACATTTTTAAAATATTTGCCAAAAATCAGTTATTAGTCCTAGAATATTTTAATTACATAAGCATATGGCACATACTTCAGCTTTCTCCGGGGATGTTTTTTTTAGCACCCGTCGGCTACTGTAGGACTTGTGGAGACTTCTGAAGTTGGGTAACTAAGTCTCCACTTCACACTTCCCGATATCCCCTAATATGAATACCACTGCCTGATATTATCACTAGAAACACTATTCAGTGATTTCCAAGTAGTTTGGAATCCATACTCCCAAAAAAAACACCGTGAAAGCAATGTAAAATACGAGTGCATACGAGCCTCCCACTCTCGCTAATTCGCCGCTCGTATTGTCATTTCTTATTCATATACATTGCACATTCACACCTTATTATTTCTAGTACTTTATTACACTTATATATATCTACAGTCCTTTACTGCTTCCCACACGATGTTTAGGATGTTCAGTAGGGGTAGAGGTCACAGGGCCTTTATAATGGGCGCAAAAGCGGCACAAATGGAGGTGTGCGACTGCAATGTAATTCCACCTTGAAGGACGACAGTGAACTGAATGATACGTATCTTGGTAGCCAAGAGGCAAGAGTTGAAAATGTCACCTGATAATGTATGTGCTAAGAAATAAGTCTTAGGAAATCTAGAAAATACATAATAAGTTAGGTAGTTCCAGGTGAACATAAATATCACTCAGGCTTCTCCCTTCCTTTCTTATATACATTTATATTACGAGAATAGCTCATAAGGCATATTTCACGGGGAAAAAAGCAGGGGAGATTAGCGAACGAGTGCAGGTTGGATGTTGCCAAGTGATAATTAGCCAATTCCAGGTGTATGGCACTATCAGTTACCTTATT
>JAGKTI010038163.1:0-10770 GCA_018397915.1 Birgus latro | reverse complement strand
ACTCCACCCTATTGAGAAGAACTGCATGTGGGGAGCCTCCCCACACATGAGAGTTGTACTCCATACACGGGCGAATAAAACCGTGCACAAGGTCAACATCTGTGCAGGGGTAAAGAAAGTTCGGAGTCGGCCCAGCACACCTAATCTCTTGGAAGCAGATTTCACAAGAGATGTAATATGTTCTTTCCAAGACAAATCCCAGGAGAATGAATCCCCAAGCATGTTCAATGATGATGCAGGACTGAGCTGGACATTATTAAACATTAGTGGATAGTCCTGAGGAAGATTTTGTCGGGTTGGTAAGTGTAAGAACTGAGTTTTTGATGCATTAAAAATAACAAGATTATTTTTACCCCAATCAGAGATATGAGCCAAGTCAGACATTAGGTGTGCCATAGCCTCATCCCTTGTTTGCTGAAGTAACTGCTGAGATGGACGTTGCGGAAATCTAATGGAAAGGTGAAGGGTGGAATCATCAGCATATGAGTGGATAGGGTTAGATGTACAGCTTAGGTCATTAATGAATAAAAGAAAGAGAGTTGGTGATAGGACAGAGCCCTGAGGAACACCACTGTTGATAGGTCTAGGAGAAGAACGATGGCCGTCTGCAACAGCAGCTATAGAACGACCAGAAAGAAAGCTAGAGATGAAGGCACAGATAGAAGGATAGAAACCGTAAGAGGGCAGTTTGGAAATCAAAGATTTATGCCAGACTCGATCGAAAGCCTTTGAGATGTCAAGTGCAATGGCAAAGCTTTCGCCAAAGTCCCGAAAGGAGGATGACCAGGAGTCTGAAAGGTAGGTGAGAAGGTCGCCAGTGGAGAGTCCCTGACGGAACCCATACTGACGATCAGAAAGAAGGTTGTGACTGGAAAGGTGCTTTAAAATTTTTCTGTTAAGAACCGATTCGAAAACTTTTGATACACAGGATGTTAAAGCAATTGGACGATAGTTAGAGGGTTGGGAATGGTCACCCTTCTTTGGGACTGGCTGAATGAGAGCAAACTTCCAGCAAGAAGGAAAGGTACAAGTTGAAAGACAAAGGCGAAAGAGTTTACCTAGGCAGGGTGTAAGCACAGAAGCACAGTTTTTCAGGACAACAGGAGGGACTCCATCTGGCCCATATGCCTTGTTAATATTGAGGCCAGTGATGGCAGAAAATACATCAGCTGAAGAAATTTTAATGCCAGTCATGAGGAAGTCTGAGGGGGGAAGTGATGGAGGAACAGCACGGGAATCGTCTAAGGTAGAATTGGAGGAGAAAGTCTGAGCAAAGAGATCTGCTTTATCAGTAGAAGAAATAGCTACAGATCCATCAGAGTAGAAAAGAGGAGGGAAAGACGATGAGGTAAAGTTGTTAGAAAGGTTTTTGGCAAGGTGCCAAAAGGAGCGAGAAGAATTCGAGTTGGAGAGTTGGGAACATTTAACACTGATGAAATTATTTTTAGCAGAGCGAAGAACAGACTCAGCACGATTCCAGGCAGAAATATAAAAAAGATGTGATTCAGGGGTGGGTTGACTCCGGTACCTTTTAAAGGCCCTCTCTCTGTTGCAGACAGCATTAGAACATGCGTGATTAAACCAAGGCTTTCTTGCATTAGTCAGAGGATATGAAAAAGGAATGTATGCTTCCATGCCCGAGAAAATAACCTCCGTAATGCGCAAGGCACACTCAGACGGCTCCCAGCCATGGAAGCAATAATCATTCCAAGAAAAATCAAAGAAGTACTGCCTGAGGACCTCCCAATCTGCAGCTCCAAAGTGCCACAGGCGGCGTTTCTTTGGAGGGTCAACAGGCCGTACTGGAGCAATAGGACAGGTTAAGGTAATAAGGTTATAATCGGAAGAGCCCAACGGAGAGAAAAGATTAACAGTATAAGCAGAAGGATTAGTTGTTAGGAAAAGGTCAAGTATGTTGGAACTCTCTCCAAGGCGGTCAGGGATACGGGTAGGGTGCTGTACAAGCTGCTCTAGGTCATTAAGGATAGAAAAGATGTAGGCTTGTTCACCAGGTGGATCAGTGAAAGGAGAGGAGAGCCAAAGGTGGTGGTGAACATTGAAATCTCCTAAAATGGAGATTTCAGAGAAAGGAGAATTGGATAGAATGTGTTCCATCGTAGAAGTAAGATAGTCAAAGAATTTTTGATAGTCAGTAGCATTAGGAGATAAGTAAACAGCACAGATATATTTAGTCAGAGAATGACAGGAGAGCCGAAGCCAGAGAGTAGAGAATTCAGAAGAATCAAGTTCAGGAACACAAGAGCAAGATAGATCGTTGCGTACATATACACAACAGCCACCTTTGGCTTTGAAATGAGAATAGAGAAAGTTGGAGGATGCAGAAAAGGGTTTGCTATCAGTTGTCTCAGAGAGCTGAGTCTCAGTAAGAAAGAGAAGGTGAGGTTTAGAGGAGAAGAGGTGGTGCTCAACAGAGCGAAAGTTAGAGGAAAGGCCGCGAATGTTACAGAAATGAAGAAGGAGTGAGTCAGACAGTGGTTCCAGGCAGCTCTTTGAGTCGTCACAGGGAGAGTGGCGGATGGTGGGGGCATTTATGGTCCTCCCCCCTGGGGACTCCGAGGCATGATTTTTGTGCGCCATTTTNGATTATCATTAGCCATTTTTTAAACAAATTTGAAAAGGAAGTGTAGTGTGTAGCGTGTATGTAGTTTGGTGTTGACAGTTGGAGAAACTTGTATTGGAGAGCATGCTGGTCTACTCTCTGTGTTGCTATATATTGCTAACCTTAAATTATACAAAATGATTAGAACTACGAACATGAATTAATTACTGGAACATAGTAAAACTTTAGNGATGCCCAAAGTCACGCATTGACATAATTTCTCTTTGTTCGCGTTGGTACTGGCCTACGTGATCTGGTGACCGTGTAAAATAAATTAATTTCGCGGCTAACAATGACAATAATCAATAATCAGACTTTACCTAAGTTCTTAGACATTATTATTTAGTACAACAAGATGCTAAACACAAACTTAACTACAAAATTCTGAATTCCAGGTGTAAATACAACTCATCGCGAATTTTAATTTCGAATCAACTTTCTTCGCCTCTTTATCGAAACCAGACACGAATTTGCTCGTCCAACTCACTCCACACGGTCCACATATTACTCCCCTACTACCCTTTAACTAAAATCAAGCCCAAGAAATGAATTACAAGGTCCACTTCCCATACATTGCATCATCTTAACAGGGTCCAGAATTCCACTTACATCATACATAACCTAACGTAAATTACATATTATACTTACACTATACTTATACTAACTTATATTACTCTTATACTACTTATATTATACTTATGTGATAGACTAGAAATTTCAGCATTACACATGGTCTTTACATTTCGATGGAAAGTGGATGTTTGGAAAATGACAAGGCTGAAACTATTGCTGAAGGAATGAGTTGTTGTCAGATTACAACAAATGTTCTCGGATAAGAATTTCAACAAATCACAATTTATAAGGTTTTCAGCATCACATTCTGGGCAGGATTCTCTGTTTCTGATGGACGAAGAACTTGGCAACACCAATTCTCCAAACATCAAATATCCATTTGTGTCTCAACTAATAAAGAAGTATGAAAAACGAAAATCACACTTTGTTAATGGAACAGAAGAGATCCTCGATAAGTCAGGATGGAGAGATGACATGAATTGTTTGTACCATTTAACACAGGTGTTAAGATTCTTTGAAGAAAAGGGCATTTTCCTTTGATTAACTTTCACAAAATTCCAAATATCAGTAATGCAAAGTAGAATTCACTAGCAATTCTCGTTATCAAGAAACTAACATCTTTATGGATCATTAGGTAAGGTATAGGTGTAAAGGCTAAGGAACCTTGTAAATATTTAATATAAAGGGAATCACCATTTACAAGCAATATTAACCCGCCGAGTCCCATCGACGTATGGGTACATCGAGATGTTTTGTCACAGCTACACCCATCAATGTATGGGTACGTCGCGCAATTGCAAGGGTCATAATTTGCACAATTTTCAAGTTTCATAGGTGATTTTTGGTAGGCATATGTCGGAGACCTTCCTCTACCTGCTGTCAAGCGGGGATACTGCCTGGCCCCACCTAACCCCCCTCCCCCCCACACTGGGCAATTCACCTGTTAGCAGTAAGCTGGCCAGTAAAGGTATGTTGCCCCACGGTCTCTCCAATGACGGAATTCACGGTGAAAGTGATTCCTGAGGTGGAGGACAAAGAAATAAAGAAGCTAGAGCAAGAAACAAACAGAAGTGATGAGGTGGTAATGTCATAAAGGAAGGTGCCATATGTGAATGTGTTTGGTGACTGAACAATGTTTCTATTGCCTATATAAATGTGTTAAAACCAAAATAGTCTGTTACTATACATAAATTCGTACAAAATACTTAAATAAATACGTAATTGAAAGTGGCTTGAATTAATTAACCCTTCCATAGTTCGTTTTCTTTAGCCAGGTACCCTGAAAAAAAACGTAAGGTTGCATGACACCTGTATCAACAGTTTTAAGCATAGGATCGCGATTTCTCTATGAATTTTCGATGTTTCTAACCAAAAACGAAGGTTTGAGCCAATAAGAAAATTTTCAAAAAATGCTCGGGATTTTGTGGTATGGTAGGTTGGAAATCGGTTGGGATGTGACGGGTTAATGTTGTCCCTTATAATTCAGAAATGTAATATCGCATTCTTGTAAGGGTATTTTAACTAAAACACTCTGTTCCCAAACAGTCCATAAGACAAAAGCTTGAAAGATAGTATATATTTTTAGAACAACCCTGTCCTCCAAAGAGATTAGATTTACACTTTTGGACACTAGTATGGTAGAGCTTTTTAAGTGTTAAACATGCTGCTGAAGGATTCCAAGTTAGATTATCGCTTTGTGCCACAAAGAGGATATTTTGGTTTACCCTGTAACACATTCTTAATCTAAGAGCTCTATAAATATCACTGTATGCATAAACTGTGCCATGTACAGTATTTCTGGCAAGTTTTGTTCCTAAATATTAACATATCTAGTTTGCATCAGTGTACTCCTTTATCAATTGGGTAATTCTAATTCTCAACACCCTTACGTGCAGTGAATATGGTATGCAAATGCTGGAGTTTGTTACATATTATCGAATCCTCTATTCTTTCACTGACGAGAGAGAAAGACAGTACCTCTGTGGTACGGTGGCAGGTTGTGTGTCTCGCTTTCTTGTGGATGCGGGTTCGTTTCCCGCCAGTGTTGTAAAAACTTTGGAAGCGTTCACCGAGCCACTTACCACTTTGGCAGACATATGGGGTGCTGTGGTTGAACCAGTGTTGCATATGCTTGCACTGAGTTGGCTTAGGCAGGCCGATTAGGCTTGGTTCACAGACTACACACACATCCAAAGCCAGTCCAACACAACACTTACACTTACAAGCACTTCTCACCCTACATATAATCTCTGCAGAGCACAGCACATTGGTGGAGTGGAGATACAGATACATAGATAGACATAGTACGGTTAACCCGCCCCGTCCCGATCGCTTTTTTTACCCAACCCACTCTCAGAACCCAACCGATTTTCAACTTGTCTTTTTTGGCTCAAACATTTGTTTTTGGCGAAAAACATCGAAAAATCAGCAAGAAAGCGCTCACCTGAAGTGAATAATATCCTAAACAGGTAAGGGATCCCTCACCTGAATAGCGGTTTCTATGATGCCACACTCCATACAAGACGCTCGTTATGCGAGGGAAACTTAACCAAAACCACACAGACACTTAGATGTTTATTTATTTGGTACGAATTTATATGTAGTAGAAGGGAATATTGCTTTTCACACAATAATATAGGCGATTTAAGCGTTGTTCCCTTACCAAAAACATCAGTACCTACCTTGACGATGTTACCTCCTCATTACTTCTGTTCATTACTAGCTCTTTTGCCATGTAATCTTTGTCCTACACATCAGGAATCATTTTCACCTTGAATTTCATCGTTGGAGAGACCATGGTGCTACGTGTCTTTACTGGCCAGGGCACTGCTAACGGGTGAGTTGTGAGAAAGTGGCACACCCCCCAAGGGAGGGATTGCACAGGGTCAGGCAGTGTTGCCACCTGGCTGGGGGTAGAGAAAGGCCTCCCACATATGCCTACCAAAAATCACCCACGAATCTTGAAAAATGTGCAAACGACAGGCCTTGCAACTGACTGACGTACAATGCACGTCGGTGGGTCTCAGCGTGAAAAAAAGTTGTGACGTGCATCGTACGTCGGGAGGATGGGGTGGGTTAAATCAAGTTTTCCGATTCACCTCCCCCCTTCCTCACACCATCCCACCCCATTATAACTCCCAAACAATCGTTCGGACAGCGTTGTTTCACTTTCGTTTTGTTCAAGATCATCAGTTCCTACAGTAACGTTTAACCATTCACTTGATAATGCACAATTAGTCTTCTCAAGACGAAAGAAAACTTTCATTTTCCAAAAAATCGTATGGAGGTAACCATAAATGACAATTTTGTGGTAATGTTATTTGCTGTGTTTATTAGAATTAGTATTTTTCTTAATATATATATTGTATTATTATTATTTATTATTATTATTATTATTATTATTATTATTATTGTTATCCATCCATCCATCCACCATTACCCACTAAACATACAGGCGCCATAATTTGGTTATATGGTTACCATCCTACGTAGTAAATGGTTTTCAGCTGCACAGGAAACCATTCGGCTTGTAGAGTCATCCATAGGCAGAAGGAATGAGAAAGGATGAAGGAAAGAAAGACAACGAAGCGAGTGTAAAGTCACCCAAAGTCAAAAAGGACGAGGAAAGAATGAAGTAAAGAATGAAGAGGAAGGAAGGAAAAGAGGGAGGAGAGGAAAAGGTAGACACCTGAGAGCAGCACTACATTGAGTGAGTGGATGGTGTACCACAACTCTGTTAGTTGGATATGAAAGTCTTGGTGCTGTGGAATAAGGGAGTTTATTTACAGAGATCTTATATACAGATGCACTCCACACCACAATGGTGAGTGCCCCCACCTACCAAAAATTATCATTATTATTACTAACCCGAGGCGTTCATCGACGTATGGGTATGTCGCAACGTTTTGTCACAGCTAGACCCATCGACATATGGGTACGTTGCGCAATTGCAAGGTCATAATTTGCACAATTTTCAAGTTTCATGGGTGATTCTTGGTAGGCATATGTGGGAGACCTTCCTCTACCTGCTGTCAAGCTAGGATACTGCCTGGCACCGCCAAACCCCCTCCCCCCTCCCCCCACACTTGACAATTCACCTGTTACCAGTAGCCTGGCTATAAAGGTATGTTGCCCCATGGTCTCTCCATTGACGAAATTCACGGTGAAAGTGATTCCTGAGGTGGAGGACATAGAAATAAAGAAGCTAGAGCAAGAAACAAACAGAAGTGATGAGGTGGCAATGTCATAAAGGAAGGTGCCATATGTGGATGTGTTTGGTGACTGAACAATGCTTTTATTGCATATATAAATGTGTGAAAACCAATATAGTCTTGTACTACACATAAATTCGTACCAAATACATAAATAAATGCGTAATTTAAAGTGGCTTGAATGAGTTAACCCTTCCATAGTTCGTTTTCTTTAGCCAGGTACCCTGAGAAAGATGGAATACGTAAGGTTGACTCGTCACCTGTAGCACCATTTATAGCCTCAGGAGGGCGATTTCTCTATGAATTCTCAATGTTTCTCACCAAAAGCAAAGATTTGAGCCAAAAAAAAAATTTCCATAATTGCTCGGGACTGGGGGGTATTGGAGGTGGGAAATCGGTCAGGAAAGGATGGATTAATAGTGGTAGTAGTAGTACTTGTCTTGTTGTTATAGTAGTATCATTATTCAGTCCTGACTCCTTTTAACAATTATTTGGGGACACATCATTATAGAGAGACAAAGAAACTTACCATTTATGGAATGGAATTGGTTTATAAGCAGGGACAAACAGATTATTCCTCCGTATTCTGCTGTGTGTCGTCCTGTCTCGGCTACCTCCCTTTCCTTGGGGGAAGCAGCCTAGGTATATAGATAGTGTTATGCTACGTATTTGAGGGCCAACGTCTTGTTCCTCAAATGCGTATGCGAGAGGTTGTGTGTTTACCTGTCGTGTTTCCGAGGGTCAATTTCTCGCTCCCTCGAATATGCAGACTTACAGAGGGTTCTTTTTCAAGACCGGGTTGGTATATTAGGGAAAGGACAGGACACAAAAGCAAGGCAGTAATCATGGACAAACATATATTCAAAGTATATTCCCAGAGACAAATACAACATTTACCATTACATGGATTCTGGGTTGGCCAAAGACGGGCTGGTGGTAGGTTTTACTAAGGAACAAACTGTCTCTCTACCGGCCCAGGGAAAGTATGGTAATATGAACACAGTATTGACGGCACTTCTGTTACGCTGGTGTCTCTAACACGGGAAATACAATTATTACATTTACCAACAGTTGTATAGCACTAGACGGCACTGATACACTAATTACAAATCCATACAGGTACATTTGTTACAGGTATAGGTATATCCGATCAGAGGCGTGCGCGCACTATCACACAGAGAGAGGGAGGGAGACTGAAGTATTTCTGTACACTAGGGAGACACTCGGGAGTAATTTAGATATGTGTAAGGTGTGCCCATACACTGGGGAGGGAAATGTATAATATACAAGGGATGGCACTACCACTTTATAATTATTTAGGTTCCTTTAGAGCACTTCACTTATTCATCACACTGGGGGAGGGAATATTACTTAATATAAGCAAGTGGGCACGCAGTGCTCTGTATGACATACACCTTCACTTAGGACCACTAAAGCTCGTCCAGTCTTATACACCGAGGCTCTCTGAGAATTTCCACTGAGCCAATACACTGTGGGAGATACACTCGCGTCACATCTACGGCCTGGTGATTTACACTGGTCCAAGACTCGCTCACTATTCTGGCCCTTTTCACTATACTGGTGGGCTGACTGCTGATACCTCAGGCTGGAGGAGTGAAGTGAGGTTAGCCCTTCAAGGAGCCCGGCACAGGGATGCAGGGCTAGGGGCTAGGGCTGAAGAGAGCCAGAAGGCAGGCCTGGCACTGGCTCCATGGAGTGCCGGACGGGGCCTTGCCATTAGGCAGGTCATACCCTGGAGTCCTGGGTAGGCCCCAGGGAGTCAGGGGACCTGGGGTACTGGAACCTGGGGCCACCGGAGGAGCTGGACTGCGGCAACTGCAGGAGGGTGGCGGTGCCGTCAGGGCCACAACCTCGGGCTGGGGGCGTCACCGACAGGACTCGACGCCGGTGGCTCTGCTCATGGGACCTCTGCCTTGGCTGCTGCGGCTGCTGCCCACGTAGGCCGGGTTGGAGGGAGCCAATGCCCCGGATTGGGCCTTGCCACGGCTCCAAGAAAGGGTCTCCTCCAGACTCGTCTTCTGAAGGAGAGGGAGTACGTCCCGCTCGGCCACAGGAAACAGGCTGGGCCAAACAAGGGACTTCCCCGTCGGGAGCTATCCTAGGAGCAGAGGGTGAGGAGCAGACGATGGCCTGCTCCGCCTCCTCCGTGCAACTGTAAACCTGCACTGCAGTTCCTCTGTCCTGTCAGACCCCAGGGAAAACGCGAGCCAAGGCTCACTCTACCCTGTTTCCGCGAGGGAGAAAGAAGTCTCCTGTAGGGAAGGAGCGGACGATGGCCTGCTCTGCCTTGTGCCTGACGTGACTAGTGGCCTATGTCGCGGTCCTACAGGAGACGGTAACAGAGGGACAGACAATGGCCTGTCCTGCCTCATACCCGACACAGCTAGTGGCCTGTGCCGTGGTGCTGCGTGGAGAAGTAGCTGAGAGATGGATGATGGCCTGTCCTGCCTCGGACCCGGCATGGCTTGTGGCCTGTACCGCAGAGCTACTCTGGCGGGAGACTTCAGGAGAGGAGCGGACGATGGCCTGCTCTGTCTTGACCCGTCGACCCGACACGGCTTATGGCCTATGTCGCGGCCCTGGAGCAGAAATGCAACTGGGGAACAGATGATGGCCTGTTCTGCCCCTTTCCCGGTAACGCTAGTGGCCTCTACTGCGCTGCTGCGTGGAGTTGTCAAAGCAACTCCACCCCTGACCTGCTGACTGGAATTTTTCCTGGGGACTAGGTGCCTTTCACTACTACCTCGGCGTAGCGTCGGCTGGGAGTGAGAGGGGCGCCTGGGAGTCAAACAGGTGTGTTCTCCCGGAGCCGTTGTGTGTAGGCTGCGCATCCCCGGTGGTCCTTCGGGGGGCTGGGGGTGTCGGCGTTGTCTGCAGCCTGGTTTTCTTCCTCACGTATTTCAGATAGATTGATTCTGCTGATTGTCGTAGGATTATTCCATTTTTTCTTCCATCCTTCATCTGCTTCGTCTTACAGATCTCTGACTCCTCATGTTTTCTTATTAATTCATGTCCACTGTCCAATTTAGAATACTCCAAAATCTCTCATGCTGGACTAGTGTTTTCACCCGTCATGACCAACATTTTTGTTGTTATGATACCACAAAGCGGTATTGATTTTGATGTAATTGTTAGTATATTCAATCCAATAATTATTATCTTTTATTGAAATGCAGTCCCAGATATCCTTTTTTTTTTCTAATATGCAATTGTAACACAAACTTACGGAGGATTATGTATATGGTGAATGGAAGATGGAAATGTGTGATGTCAAAGGAAGCATAAATACTTTGGCTGATGACCCGATATCTGCAGCCATAACTTTTGGTGTATATTTAGAGTAAA
>JAGKTI010038162.1:0-10120 GCA_018397915.1 Birgus latro | reverse complement strand
AAAAAGGAAAAACGTTATCTGTTTCGTTTTCTGAGGACTATTTGCGATTTTATTCTGACTACCACCAAAGGACTGTATTCAGCTGAGAGAAATAACTCTTACCGAAAGAGTTAGAGGAACAAGGAAAAGGGGCGAAAAATATAAAGAAACAGGTCAGCAGAGAGGGAGAACTGTGAAAGTAAGTGAATGCAAACAAAGGGTTATCAGAGAGGAATGTCGGGAGAGAAAAATATAAGAATAAAAAAATTAATATTAAACAAAATGGATGCTAAGAGAAAATGAATAGCTTGTGAGGCGAGTAATCAGCATAAAGTTCAAAAGAAACAAACTACGGAATTTGAGCGACCAAGGAGGACATAAGGGAGGCGACCAATTTGTGTAGCAGGGTACCATACACAACAAGGCACGAGAGGGTAACGGTAAATATCTGAACACCGTAATATATGAACCACACTGCCAGCAGTCAGCCATCACACTGCCAACAGCGTCTCATTACAGTGCCAACAGCCTCCCAACACACTGCCACCAAAGTGCATCAATCTGCCATCACACTGCTATCAAAGTGCCATCAGCCTCCCAACACACTGGCACCACTTCCTCCTGTGACTCGCCCTGGGCCAGAACATCCAAGGGTGTCCACCGCCACTGGCAAATAACCCTGTTAATGCTTGAGACACCATCCTACCCCACCCGGGCCGAGGCAGGCAAGCTGGCAGGGGAGCCTAAGATCCGGGAGGTGAAATGGGTAAGCAAAAAAGAAAAAAAAAATGGCACAGTAAGTACTTCATAACAAATCCCTCTCTCTCTCTCTCTCTCTCTTTCTCTCTCTCTTTCTAACCCTCACCTAGCATTTCACCCCCCCTCATCCTGTCTCTTTCTCTCTCCCAGCCTCTCTCTCTCCCTTACCCTGCCTACCTCTCCCCCTCACCCTGACTCCCTCTCCCCTTCGCCCTGCCTCCTGTATCGAATCTAATACTCAGCCAGCAGATAGCGATGGCGGCTGCTGGAGGATTAAAGAATCAGTGAGGGAGGCTAAGAAAAAACAGGAAGGAGAGGTGGAATGGGATTGCTGGATGAGACCGAAATGGAAATGCCAGAGGGGGCAGGTTAGGACAGGACAAGACAGGCTAGGGTAGGATGGAGCAAAGGTAACTAAAAACACTAACATTGGCACTAACAGTTATAAGACTACTTAGATGTTGGAACTTCTATCTATTTATACCAAGACGCCTTAATCCCGGAAGGGGTGGCCATAAATAAATCGTCTCCAAGTCACACTCTCCCCTGCCCATTTCGTTGCCCTTCCCCAAACTTAAACCCTCTCTATCATATACCTCTCGATTCCATTCCTCCAGCTTAACTTTCTCTCTCCCTTCCTCTCCCCCCTCCACCTCACTCACATACATTCTCCTATTTAGTCTCTCACTGTCCATCCTCACCTTTTTTTTTTTTTATGTGTCCGACTCTGGGCATAGGCTTTTACAGCCTGCTATCAAGGCCCGGTCGTCCTCCTACAAACCATACACCTCTACATGTCACCACTTCGGCGCTTAACACCCACCATCCATATTGAATACATGCTAGGGCTGTCTAATACAGGACTGGTGTATTGGTATTAACGGGGTTATTTTTACGACATGTCGGCGGGTCTTCTGGTAGATCAGTAAAGCCTGATTTAATGAAATTCAATTCCTTAAACTGTTCCCTGCACCAGCGAGGATGCGAACCTGGGTCCCACGGGACTGCAAGCCAACTCTCTACCGATCGAGCTACCGCCTCCCCTACCACTTGGTCAAGACACCTCAATGTATATCTCCTAACGCTATTGTTCCTTTGCTTTCTCATTTGTCAGTCTGTCTCTCCATGTAACTCCATATGGTCTTCTCAAATAATTAATTTCCACTGCCCTCACTCTTGACTTGCGTCCTTCCAACAAGGTCCAATCTTCGCTTCCATACGTTAGAGTAGGGATCATAATACTGTCATGCAGCGACTTTTTTGCTTCCATGCTCCCTTCCCCGTTTCTTGTCACTGCTTTCAATGAACCAGCAACGTTTCTTCCCTGGTGTTCCCTTTCAAGCACAAAAATAGAATATGACGGCTGCTGCAAAATTATTCCTACCCTCAAACCTGCCACCAGTAAAACCGGTCAACACCAGACTAAGTCTTCATACATTTAAGTAAAATTTTCAGGTTAAAATTTATTTCCGTCCATAAACTAGTCAACACCAGACTAAGTCTTCATACATTTTTAAAGTAAAATTTTCAGGTAAATATTTATTTCCGTCTATATCTGCTGCAGCGACCAGGAAGCTTTTATTTAACTGAACTTCATTCTAACCCTTGAAATAACCGTGTGAAATAGAATATTTTCACATAGTCATTAATTTCTGTCGGTAATGTTGTTTATCCACATCATTCCATACCAAGGTGAAAAAGCGGTAAGATTAAAGCATGTACAGCCAGAGGAAAAAGTGGAGGAGGGTTACGAGTAGGGCGAACCAGCAAAGTCTGCTATGTGTAGGCTGAAGCTGGAAAGGATTATACATCAAAAGTCTAGCCTTGCCTCAAACTCAACTGCAGGGTAAGGCAAGCAAAGGTTCGTGTGCAGGGTATCAGAAAAGAGCTGTTATAAAGGTGAGGCAAAAATAAACAGTATGAAGTGGAAAAAAAAAATGGGAGGGTGGGGCATGTATTAGATTATGGAAGATGAGGCTTAGATATGAATACGAAGGGGAAGGAAACAGGCGTTCCATATGTATGGTAGCTTAGAGAAGACATCCTTCCCTTCCTTAACCATACACCTCTCCTCTCTCCTTCCCATCCCACCATCCATCCCCCTTCTTAACCCAGCACCTCTCCCCTCCTCTCCTCTCCCCACTATCCTTCCCCTCCATGCATCAGCACCTTGCCCCTCTCCTTCCCATCCCAACTTTCCCCTACAATCTCCTGCATCACTTTACTCCCCTACCAACAACTATCATCCTTCTCCTCCTTGCCCTATTAAATCTTCCCTCCCCTCCCCTCCCCACAATCCTTTCCCTTCTTATCCCAGAGCCTCTACCCTCCCCTCCCCCCTTCCCCTCGAATTCTCTGCCGCCGCCCCTCCTTCCCCGTCCCGTACCATCACCCTTCCACCATCAGTTTCATCTTTTTCAGTAAAATGTTAAAACATTTCACTTCCCTGTATTGAAAAATTAAAACTGGAGAACATGACACACACACACACACACACACACACACACAAACAGACACACAAACACACACACATACATACATACATACATACATACATACACACACACACATACAAAATATCACAGATGAAAATGGACCGAAGGTATGATAAAGAAGGATGTGAGGAGTGACGAAAGAATGATTGTAACAAGGAGGAGGAGGAGTGCAAAGGGCAAGGAGAATACAGGGTGGTGATGGACGCAATTTCAAAATTGATATAGCTGATCGTGTGCGTTTTATGGAGGATCTTTATGCTTCAGGATTTATTACTGATATTTAATATAAATTTTTGGCCCGCAGTCATTTGTACATTCCCATCCTTTGGCCGCCACCTTAGACAATGACGGCGATAATATTAATTACTTATTTTACTTCTCACTTCTATTTTTGCATACCATGAAATTCGGCTGAAGAAATACATGTCTATCATGGTTTTTGTTAAAGTAATTCCTGGGAATTTTAAATCTTACATGTAAATAAGGTAAATTCAGAAACACTACACTCGGTATGGTGGAAGCAGCTTAGTTACGCCAGTGAAGACCTTGCTGCCCTAACAAACCTGAAACCCTGCAGTAACCCTTCCCTCTGAAACGCAAGTGAGATGGTATATAGTACCGGAGTCCTGTTGCTCCATCTACACTAAGAGGCCAGCCATTACCACCTTCCTCTTCCCTCCCGCTCCCCGCCTCAGTTCTCCACACCACTGACCTTCCTCCTCACTCCCACTCCCTGTCTCCCTCCCCCCCACCCTCGCCCTTTCTCCTCTCTCCCGTTTCTTGTTTCCCTCCTCCACACCTATGCCCTTTCTGCCTCCCTATATCTCTTCCTTTTTCCCTCCCTCTTCTACCATCACCTCCCTCAAACCCCGTCCTCTCTAACCCTGCCTGTGTGTCTACCCACAATAATTCCATGTTTGAAGTCCTTCACTCCCCAGCTCCCTCCCTTCCCTACCTTACCCTTCTTTTATTTTCTACACCTCACATCTTTATCTCAGTCAGAATCGCTTTGTCCTTGATGCATCATTCAACATTTTTTCTTTACTTTCGTCCTTTTCCAGTACTTTGTCATTTAGCAAAGCGGCCTCCCAAACCCATTCAGGAAACATAATTGACTCTTTGGCTGCGGTGATGTCTTTTAGTAATAATGTCGCCATACTGCAGCTGGAAATAATGGAACACGCCTTAATTCTTAGCGAATATAATACTCAGCAGAACTTTATGCGGCAACAGAAATCCTAAGCTAAATAAAATCGTCTAACAAGCTAAAAACATAAAGTTTATATTTAGTAGCCAACCTGTATATAAAAAGGGATGAAATATAGGCAGGAACTCGGCAAAATCGTTGCTTCATGGAGATGTCAGCGAGAGAGAACCAAATTCACTATTCTTTCATTTCTGGATGCATGGACAGACTGCAATAAACTCGTGGTTGCATGCAAACGAAAGACAGAATAAGAACAATATTCAGGACTGGTATGGGTGGCAGATGCCTGTATGGTGGCAGAGGTTCTGCATGGTGGCAGAGACCGGGCCTGTATGGCGGCACAGGCCGGCCTGTATAGTGGCAGAGCCCAGGCCGGTAAGATAGCATAGGTCGGGCGTGTATGGTGGCAGAGGCCGAACCCATATGGTGGCAGAGGCGGGCCATGTATGGTGACAGAGGCCGGATCTGGACGGTGACAGAGGCCGGATCTGGACGGTGACAAAGGCTGGCCCTGTATGGTGGCAGAGTCCGGGCCTTTATTATGGCAAAGGCCGGGCCTTTATTATCGGAAAGGACGGGTCTGGACAGTGGCAGAGCCCAGGCCTGTATGGTAGCAGAGGCCGGCCTGTATAGTGGCAGAGGCAGACCTATATGGTAGCAGAGCGCAGGCCTTTAGGGTGGTGGAGCCCATTTTGTATGGTGGCAGAGGCCGAACCTTTATGACAACAAAGACCGGGTCTGGTCGGTAGCACAGGCCGGGCTCGTGTGGTGACAGAGGCCATGCCTGTATGGTGTCACAGGCTGGGTCTGGTTCTATATCAGTGGCAGCATACCAGATTCGCATCTGGTATTATTCACTTCATACTTTTGTTGATGCGTCATTAACAAAATGATGGGCAGAGATTGTCTACCACAGCCTCTTTCCTTCCAATCACATTGCACACCCAACTCCTTTACTGTTTTATTTTTTTTTAATACCTTGGTCTTGTGACAGCTTCTTTATACTTGTGATGGTGTGGGTGGTCATCCAGCCTGTGTGTTAAGTCGTTTGGCCACATCTTCTATCCTTTTCTTCCCTTGATGGAGGGGTATGGTCACTGTACAGGCATCACGAAAAGAATACAAGATTCAGATTGGGAGGGAACAGGAGTTATGGAGAAGGGATGGGTATATATTTTTGACATGGGGGGCAGACCTGTAGCAGGTCGAGAGGGGACAAAAAGTATGCATTGTTAACACAGGGTTCGGAGATCTGTTCTAGGTCCAGAAGAGACAGTAAGTATGGATAGGTCCTTGTAAGTGCAGAGTATAACACTTCCCCTTTCTCTCTCCAGTATCATAAGAGGTACCAGGCTGCTTACAGCACTGTCTTGTGCGACAGAATAACCATCACACCTTCTTCGTGAGCACAAAATTAGTGGATTTCCACTGCGATTTCAGACGAAAACTCAATGAAGTTAGGCCCATCTTACCCAAGTCCCGCCATATAAATGACCTTATATTTCCCTACAGAGCCCTCGCTTATTAGATTTCTTTATGACATAGGCCACCCGGGGCAGCAAGGGTGGTGGCGGAAGGAATGGAAAGATAAGGACCCAAAAAAGGAAGCTATAGGGATGGAGGAGAGAGCCTAAGTAAGGTGTGGGGGAGGTGTAGATGTAACATTAAGTGTGGAAAAAAAAAAATCAGAGTAAAGTAACAATGCAGTCTCCCAAACAGTTTTCATCATTATATTCTTAATACACAAAAAAGGTTGCAAAGGCTCAAATGCTGTAAATCTGTCTCGTCCTAAAGGCAGCCGAACAAAGCAAGATCAGATCCAACACCCATTGACTTCAAGACGCCTGGACACACTGGATCGTGATAGTTGGTTAAGGAGACTCAAAAGCACCATTCTTACCAGTTTATTTCTACATTTGGCAAACTAAAAACCTCTGTAGTGTTATATGTGTACTTTGTGCCCATGATAAAGTACATAAATAACTAAGAGAACATTAAGTTGCAATAAACAAAATATATCGTCAATGAATATATGTTTGAAAGCCTCCAAAGTCGACGAGAATCTACCCCACTGATTAAACGAGTGCTTAAACTGTTGCACTGAGGTGTGTGTGTGTGTGCGTCGGACCCTTGTGTGATAGGTCGTGTAAGATAAGGGGTAAAAGTTATCTGGATGGGGACAGGCAAGTGAGGAAGATATAACACAGAAGACGGTCATGAAGGACAGCAACCACCAGTGACAGTGATGGAGGGCAGTGAGGAAAATGTGAGGGACAAGTGAGGACTTGCAAGACTGAATGATGAGACAGGAGGAAGACATTGAAAGCTGTGGTTGTGAAAAGAGAATAAGGAGAGGCATAAGAAGGGCCATGACTGGAGCATAGAAGGGACAAAGGATGGAAGTAAGAAAGTACAAAGTTAAAAATAAGAAAAAAGGTGAGAAAAGAAGCTGGAGAAGCAAAAACAAGAACAAAATGCGTGAAGGAGGTTGCTTGGAGGGGGGGGGGGGGAACTGCCACATTTGGCGCCTCGACAGATTGGTCACTTTACGTCGCCTGCAGACTCTTACCACAGCCTCTTAACAGACTCACACCACAGCCTCTCAACACACTCACACCACAGCCTCTCAACACACTCACACCACAGCCTCTTAACAGACTCACACCACAGCCTCTTAACGGACTCACACCACAGCCTCTCAACACACACCACAGCCTCTTAACACACTCACACCACAGCCTCTTAACACACTCACACCACATCCTCTTGACAGCCTTACACCACAGCCTCTTAACACACTCACACCACATCCTCTTAACACACTCACACCACAGCCTCTTAGACTCACATCACAGCCTCTCAACACACTCACACCACAGCCTCTTAACAGACTCACACCACAGCCTCTCAACACACTCACAAACAGACTCACACCACAGCCTCTTAACAGACTCACACCACAGCCTCTCAACACACTCACACCACAGCCTCTTAACAGACTCACACCACAGTCTCTTAACAGACTCACACCACAGCCTCTTAACAGACTCACACCACAGCCTCTTAACAGACTCACACCACAGCCTCTCAACCGACTCACACCACAGCCTCTTAACAGACTCACACCACAGCCTCTTAACAGACTTACACCACAGCCTCTTAACAGACTCAAACCACAGCCTCTTAACTGACTCACACCACAGCCTCTTAACAGACTCACATCATAGCCTCTTAACACACTCACACCACAGCCTCTAAACAGATTCACACCGCAGCCTCTTAACAGACTCACATCATAGCCTCTTAACACACTAACACCACAGCCTCTTAACAGACTCACACAACAGCCTCTTAACTGACTCACACCACAGCCTCTTGACAGACAATACACCCGATAACGCCAAAGACAAACCTAACTCCCTCTCCCAACACACAGAGAATACTGCTGGTTGTCATGAGCGGCAGGACGGATTTAGAAAAACAGCCCTGAGAGGCAGTTCATTTAAACTTTTTCTACTTTAATTTGTGTGACGAGGGACAACTTGGGTGCAGGAGGGAGGTAAGGAGGGGAAGGAATGAGAGTGGGAGCCGCTGCGGTAGCAATTCTCTTGTTGTTTTACCAACTCTAGCAATTAAATTACTTTGTTCATCCATCTTTCCTGATCACCATTTAGGCCAACCAAGATTTCATCATCAGTCGTCACTAAAAAGTCTTCCAGCCCAAGGTATTTAATTACTTTGCTGGCTTCGTCGTCGTCATATTCCATTTTCAATTCATAATTCAAACTCATCTTCATCTTCATGTCAGTGTTGTCCACAAAACTTAACGATCCGCGTATTCTACCTATTTCATCTTCCAGCCTTGTTTATCACACTCCCACCAAGCAACTATGCATACCTGGTACATTCCTAAGGTAATGGACAACTCTTCTATACCGCTCTGACTCATATCTGGTGTACCTCTACCACTGCCCTTGTTATTATGGACAACACACTGCAGCGAAAAGTTTACGGCACAGTGGCGTTGGAGTGTGGGTAAAAATAAATAAACCATAGGTGAAGACGATAAATGGCTATACCCTTGTTTATGTAATTTGGCCTAAAATTGCAAATCTTTGTCTTGAATGCTTGGCGACAAGAGATTAAAACTAGAATATGATTCTAGTCACAAAAAAGTGCGATGGAATGGGCGTAGAGCCGTAGCATTATCTCTTTCTGCCACTGATCTACGTGAAATAAGCCGCAAAGGGGCGAAAATCTGGGAAAAGTTAGTGTAAAAAGAACAATGTCTAGACGGTGTAAAGGTCAGAAGACAGAAGGACGGAGGAAGAGATGGAGGGAAGAAATATAGGAAAGTGAGAGGGCGGCATTGAAGTACCATGAGAATTTTGTGTACGACGTTTATGATCGTACATGAGATCAATACGCGATCTAAAATTCTGATTTACATTTAGACATATATTAGTGTACCTTAATACTGGGTAAACTAAGTCTGTATTTTCGCATATTTTATTATACTCTGCAGATAAAATAATGGATAGGTGGCTAGTGTCCTGCATGTTGGTGATGGGTTAGTGAGGCTGGGCAAGTGACGTATTCTGTTCTTACTTTGGTGTTGTCTTTTTCATTCATCCATAAAACCTCAGCTGGTGAAACTGGCCACTTGTCCGGTGCTGGCGGTGTATGATGGAAATAAACAATATCCCGATATCGTACTGGGCCTGTACTCAACACGGCAAAGTTAGAACACAAATGAGTTCCTTCCAAACATGAACTTACCCTGGAAATATTAACAAGTGGATGTTCATAAACAAAGAAAACAAAATATGTCAAAAGAAATGAAAAGTGAATGGCAGAATATAACTTGACTAATAAAGAACATATAAAAGGAATCGTTCGGATGCGGCGGGACAAACACCATGAGCTGGTCCATGGCAACGATACGAGGGAAGAGGTTAGAGAAGCGAGACAGGAGGAAGGAGGCAGGAGGGCCAGAGTCAAGAGCGGAGAAGGAGGACTTGGGAGAGTCACGGATGGGGAGATAGGAGGAGAGAGGCAGGTGGGAAGAAGCAAGAAGGGAGATGAAAAAGGAAAGAAGATAGGAGAGAGATGCAGGATTATGAGGTCAAACAGCAGAGGCAGGAGTAACGACCTGCGAGGAAAGAGCGGAAAAGAAAGCAGGGAAAGGAAGGAGAGAGTTGTCAGAAGTGGGGAGTAAAATATGGCATTAGTAATTGTTTTGAGGGGGACTGGACGGAAGGCAGAATGACAGGGTGTAAGATATGGCATCAGTCAGTATTCTGAGGCAAGGTGGACGAAAGGCACCAACACCAGGCGTAAATATGGCAGATATTATTAGACACAACTGATGGAACAATGTACTCACCACACAAATATACCGCATACGTATATATATATATAGAGAGAGAGAGAGAGACAGACAGACAGACAGACAGACAGACAGACAGAGACAGATCGATAGATAGACAGATACATACATATATACATAAGAAGTCTTGTACTCTGAAGAATGGCCAAGTAAACAAATGTTTTGATTTTTCAGTGAGTATAAAGTGACTGTCTGTGACTAAATTATATTCTTGTAATATTAAGAAGCGATCGACCATATTAAACTCAGGTGGAAAAGGTTGATATTCATATTAAATCATATCTTCCTGGC
>JAGKTI010038160.1:0-10770 GCA_018397915.1 Birgus latro | reverse complement strand
GTGTGTGTGTAAAATTTTACTAGTTAGTTTCTAATATCTGCAACATGGAGCACTGATTTATCTGCAGGTAATTAAATAACGAGAAGGAAGCAAAGTAATATCACTGACTCCCCCGATGACAATACCTTTGAATATCTTCCTGCTTTAAAAACGAAACAATGGAAACTTCATGCAAGTCAAGGTGCCCCAGTCCGACCAACCGTCCAAGCGTCGGAAATATCAGGGGGATCCATACAGCATAAATTAATTTAATTTAATATTAACAAGATGCATCACTCCCACGGGGTTGTGTGCTCAGAAGTGCATACATATAAGAGCCTAAAGCCCGTAAAATGAATGAAAAATCGAGACCAAGCAACCCTCTCATGCGAAACCACGGTCTCTCTATGTCTGTCTGTCTGTCTGTCTGTCTGTCTGTCTGTGTGTGTGTGTGTGCGCGCAATTCATCGGGTCGGCCAGGATCAAGTGATGGTCGTGATCGTCAGCTTTTACCCTCCCGGAAGAGAGCTGAGAGCTCATATAGTCCGATCTGGGGGCAAGGCCGTGACCTTCACACACGCACACATCCATCCCCTTTCTCAACGGGGACAGCAACCACCCGTTTGGCCAGTGAAACTTTTCGCATTCCGAGCAAGGCGCTAACCCCTGTCTTAACCCCCGTCTGTGTGTGTGTGTGTGTGTGTGTGTGTGTGTGTGTGTGTGTGTGTGTGTGTGTGTCAGACAAGGGGAAGGGCAAGAGTTACTAATCTTTCCCAGCGCTCTTTTTTTTGGATCACGAGGCAAACACGTGAGAACCACTGCTCTAGATTAGCACTCCTGTTTGTCGTCTGTCTGAGTGTCTGTCAGTAACCTTCAGTCCAGCTGGTTGACATTTAACCATTTCACACTGGTCTTTGTATTTTATTCTGGGAAGGAAGAAGGAACGGGAGAAAAGGAGGGGAGAGAGAAATGAGTGATGAAGAGGAGAGGGAGGAGAGACAGAAAAATGGGGAGGAGAAGAACAAAAAGGGGTAGGGAGATGATGGAGGGATGATTAGGAGGGGGAATAGGGAAAGAAAGAGAGTAGATAAATAAGCGTTGAGAAGGAGGGAGTAGGAGTGGTAGGGGACAAGGGAGTGGGGAAAAGAGGGAGCGTACGAGGAAGGGGTGAAAGTAGAAGGGAGCGGAGAAAAATGGGGGAAAGTAGAAGAGAAACTAAGAAAGGAGAAAGAGCGTGAAGAAAAAAGGAAGGAGTAAAAAGCGGAAAGGAGAGGAAAGGCTGGAGGAATGGATGAGGAAGAGGAGATGGAAGAGGCAGAATGTTGTGAAAGAAGTAGAATGGCGGGGAGATGTGGAGGGTATAGGAAAGGGGAGCTGGAGGCAAGAGGGAGAGGTATAGGAAAGGGATGGCGAATGGAAGGTGGTCGGAGATTTGATCATATCCTCCTTTCCTCTCCCTTATGCTTCATTAAAAAAAAAAAAAAAATCTATATTTGGTGAAGAATCCGCTCCCACATTACCTATTGCCAGATGTTGGGACCCAAGGCCAAGCTAGTGTTTCAGAATGTGCAATTATGATAGAATGAATACACCGTTTATTTAATTATTGCTGCCTTAAACAGACTGTATATAGGTCAGGAACGACCACTCTTGTTGAAATTTTTTATAATATTCTCCTAACGTGTTCCGTACGATGATTTATTGTTTATTTCTTGCTACTTCAGACTATGCCACATATCTCAGGTGATGCCTCTTGTAGTAAAGGGGTTAAGATTAGGTGATGATCCAACACCCCTCCTGGCACTGCATGATGGAGAAACCTCCAGCCGCCTCTTATACCACTACACGTCTTAACCCCTTCATCACAGTGACGCCTTTACATATGGGTACAGTCACTCGCTGACTGCTAATTGTCTGGTTTGCACTTCATTTAGGCTAACGTCTAATGACTTTTTTTGTATCTTCGAAGGACATCTCGGAAAAACTAACAGTTATTTCAGCTCATGACGGATGATGTCATGAGCTGAAATAGCACAGATATTCCTTACGCAGCTAAAGGCTTAACCATCCCCCCTAATCGGACGCCAGCTTCAGCCACATTCAGCCACTCCACCTATTCAGCCACAGGACATGTTTTTGCTTTATTATTATTACCACCTGACGATTTTATTCAGGTTAGAAAAGATTGTTGCTCAGCCGTGTGAGGTGAAAGACAGGCTTGAAAAAACTGGACTGGGTTTTATTACCTCCACCAACGGAGTTAGAGAAGATTATAAATGTATTCACCCTCCTTTGTCTGATTGTTTGTTTATCAACAAGATATCTGAAAAAATTGTGGATGGGTTTCAGTGAATTTTTGTGTATATGTCGGTCATGGGCCAAGGAAGGGTTGGTAAATTATTGGCGGCGATCTGACTTCAGTCCCGGTTCAGGACCTTTTTTTTTTTTTTCCCCACAAGATATCTCAAGCGTTATTGCTGGATTTCAGTTAGATTTTGTGGATAAATGGTTCATTAGCCAAGAAAGAGTATCAATTTTGATTGGGATTGTGTTGCCTGATATAGACGTTGGCGGAGGTATGTGCTCTCTGAATGCTGTCTAGTTTAAGGAGCAATTCCATGCAGGCGACGGCCAGCATTCCGACCAGTTTATATCTCTGCAGCTTGAAGCCACATTCACCGTGAGAAAATGTGACACATGCACTTTTGATATACTTATTACTGAGCATTAATGAGTATATAAGTTTTATTATGGTGCGGTTACTTGCATAATGATTAATGCATACTGTACAGTTCATACAAACAATTACTGGACTGATAAAGTAGGGCAGTTACTTGAACTTTTAACCCATTAGTTCCCAGGGTTCCTATGTCAGGGATTATACTGGAAGGGAACTAAGCGTCCCGCCCTCCGCCTATCGGCTCATTGTTACGAAGCTCATAGGTCCTGACCCTTGGGTTCCCATCTTTAATATAATTTTCGAACCTGCTTAGTTCCGTCCTACTCTGAGGACGCTGGTCGTAAAGAGGTTAAAACACCTCTCATGTTCAAAACGTTAGTGAGGAAACCGTATCAAATCCCTCCATTTTGAAAGATTATCTGTGGGCTGAATAAAATAATCTGTAAAGAGCAAGACAAAATACAGATGACGTACTCTGATTGATGGGATGACTAATCAGCATATTGCATGTAACAGAACTGCATTACTTCCCAAACTACCGAACATCGATTACATACATGAACAACAGACAGCGTACATGAAGACGCGGGCAGTTTTACATCATAAAAAAAAAAAAAAGGGCAGTATGATGACATCTTTAGTACTTTATATTGTTCATGCTACTCCAAAGCTATTGTTTTTCGGCTTTGTAAAGCCCCCCAGTAGTGAAAGAGTTAATGAAGGCTATATTTAAAGCCTAAAGTAAAAGAAAACAGTTTGGTCTAAGCCAAAAAGAAAATGCTGGAGAGGGTAAGAATCTGGAAATGATTTAATTGTGGCAAAATCAAATATTATTCACTGCAGAACAGAACCGCGTTAGTTGCGGGTCACACTTGAGGAATGTAAATAACTTGGGACAATAGTGAGCAATGAGACTCGTTATCGTGTTGCTGTTAATGTATTAACATCACCATCATCGTCATATCATTATTATTACTATTATTATTTATTATTATTATTATTAGTTATTTTCATCCGATTGTCATTTTTTTCGCATTTTTGCAAAAACTGGTATTGGCCTCCTAGTCCCTGTACTGCACACAGTTAAAGCCGTTTCATGTCGGATACAGCCCTAGCCATGCTGTGAACTCTCGCTCACAATGCTTAAGATGTGCCTTTTCACGCTGGATGTGATGTCAGCCAGTATGGTTGCGGATTTTGTAATCAGTTGTATCACTGGAGCCAAGGAAGACAATACCGAGTTGTGTTTTGAGCAGGAGGAGTAGGAGGAAGAGGTGTATGGCTCACTCTCGCCATTTCCAAAAAATGAAAAAGAAATAGGTATGACCAATAGGCGAAGTTGGACGAATACCATCACCCTATTCAAGAATTTTCAGCTGATACAAAAAAAATCAGACTGTTTTAGACTGTCCCCCGCACAGTTTGATGATCTTATCAGTGGTTGAACGAGACATCCATAAGCAAGATATAAACTACAGGCAGTCCATAAGTGCAAAGAAAATGTTGGCCATTACCTTCTGGTAAATTAAAACACAGAAATGTACTTGCAGGAAACTTTTATTGAAGAAGGAACAAGTTACTGCGTATTCTTATATGGGGATGTACCAGGGACGGTTTGTAAGTTGCTAGGATGATGTACATACAAGGTGCTGGGGAGGGTGTTTAAGGTGCTGGGGAGGGTGTATAAAGTGCTGGGGAGGGTATGGAAGATGCTGGGGAGGGTGTGTAATATAATTATTTGGGATACTGTTTGTCCGGACATCTCAAATTCTTCCAGTTCTTCTGCTCGTGTAGTGATGTCTAGATAGTTCTTCCACTCCACACTAATAATGGTGCCTTGCAGACTGTGGCAACTGACTTCTCAAGCCCTCTAGTGCGCATGCGTGGCGGAAGCTACTCGTATGTCGAGATAAATCGCGGAGACAGCGATCTGGAAAGCTGTGCAAGTGATGCCGCACGCGACCGTTACATTGCATCGCATCCAGTCTGAACAACCTCACTTAAAACAACACAGATAATAAAAAGCCATTTTGCTTCCCATTCGCAGCACAGCTGGTATCACATCCAGTGTGAAATGGCCTTTACCGTTGCTCCCGCTGTACCTTTCATTTGAAATATTACACGATGTGTTTCAAAATACTGTATTATACCATATTTCAACTTTAGTGTAAATGTGTCTTTTACACCACTCATCAGTGAGTAAAATAATTTTTGACAGAGAACTGATATTATAATTAACAGACAAAAACATCTTTGGTGGTTGCACCCATCCCTGCAATACTGTGCAGTGAAAGAAATCATATATTAACGAAGTAGGTGGAGGGGCGAACCCCGGGGTCCTGTCATGGTTAAACTCTGGTCCAGGCGATAGTCTACTGATGAGAAAAGATTTGTATGCCTACGTAAAAATTATGATGTCCCTTTGTGCGTAGTCCCTCCTGAGGGGTGTGGCCATTGCAGATATCACTCTGCCTAAAACGTTCCCGGAATGAACGACTACCAGTATTTAAAGTTTCGTTTCACCCCAATAATGACCTACCATAATGCAAAGTTTCATATTAATAGATAGAAAATCATAGCTTTGTACCTCCAGGGGGTTGCCTCCCCACCCTCTATCCATAAGAATGGCCATCGGGGATCCCACTGTCTAAAACGTGGCCATGTTAAATGCATACCAATATGCAAAATTGTATGTTCTCGGTTAAAAACCTCGGCCATGCATAGTGGCTTTGCCAGGACCCACGAGAGCCGCTACTACCCCCGTGGGGTACGACCCTCTGTGGTTTTATCCCTCCCAGAACGTGGCCAGGTGAACATTATCAGTATGTTCTTCAATTAAAAGTCTGGCCATGCAAAAAGCCTTCGTCTGAGACCACTGAGGGTTGCTTCCACCTACCTATGGGGCAGAGCGGCCCCCAGTGGAACTACTATGCTTGTAACCTTGCAAAAAGACTTTTTCCCAGGTAGAACAACAGGTCGTACCTCGTGGTTTTGGTTGGGACACCCAGAAGCCTGCGCCCCCAAGCGGAACGGCTTTCAAGGGCCTCACCTTCCTGAAATCTGGCCTCGGGGGGAAAAGGACAGCAGGTCTACCAGTGTGCAAAATTTCGTTTTCTTAACCTTCCATAAGGCTTGGACTCATTCTTCAAGTAACTCAGTGAGCGGGCAACTGTGTGTGGGAAGGACTGAGTTGGGGACAAGCATTATATATGGTTGCCCTTCGCGATGCGGCAATAATAACCTAAGTGGTCGTCATGTGATGGAGAAATGGATGGTTCGTGGCTAGGACAGGAAACAATATGGGAATTGGAATATCAAATCAATATTCACAAGACACACATATAATGTAATTAAAACAACCCTACCATTACCATAGCACCAGCTCTGAATGAGATCACATCCTCGTCATCATTATCATCATCATCAGCAGCAGCAGAATAACTTTTTTTTTTTTTTTAATCCAAGGACGGTCTGACATTGGCACCCAAGCGGCGACAGGGTAGCGTGTGACCGGCTTCTGCCGGCAGTACGTGGAACATATACGCAATGCCTCAGGTTCCAACACTGTAGTCCATTCCAAGAGCAGCATACATTAATATTAATAAATAAATACATACATAAATAAATAGATCAATGAAAGACATCCAGAACTGTATGGTGAGACAAATATACGCTATTCTTCCAGGAAACTATACCTGGGAGCATCATTTGACAAATCACACATTATTGCACTTTAGGGTAATAGCGACAACAGAGTTTCAGGCACCTCCCGGCTTCTTTGTTAATGAAGGCATAAAATTAGTCTGGCGAATTGCAAAAAAAAAAAAATAAATTAAATAAATAAATACATTGATCATCAGTACTCAGTGTCGACAATTTACCACACTAATATTAAAAATCCATGCAAATACGAAGGGAATTTTATTGCCATTTTACCAGCCACGTCGTTCAGTATACAGTATGTGTGCGTCACTGCGCATCAGCACTGGAGAGGCAGATACAGCGAAGTGGAGAGAAGATGTGTTTTTCTCGAAGCTTGTAAGATAGGGAGTCCTCAGAATTGGGCCTATGGACCTCGCGACCATAAGCCTGTAGGAGGAGAGTGGTACACTACTATCCTTGCAATCTCATGAGTAACAATTTCAGGAATTAGTGAGTTTATGGAGAATTCCTGAGTTAATGGAGATTGTTTCTAATCTCTTCATCACAAGAAGCCTCCCAACTGAAATAAAATCCTCTGATTGTTACCAAAAAATGTTTGTTGTAGCTGTGAGGTTAAAGTCAAGAAAAAATAAATGCTAACCTCTTGAGCCTGATTACGTGATGATTTTGTTATCTTTACTATCTCCTGACGATTTACCAAACATGATGAACTTTTCGACACTGAGGGATTAAATGTTGTCTACATTATTTTCAGGGCTATACTCTCTTCTAAGCCGAATAAATCATGTTGGAGCAGCAAAATGAGAGTGACTTCCTTGGGTTGCAGAGGTTATGTTGATGTGAAGGTCAGAGGTGGGAGTGTAATGTCCACATATGGCAGCGCAGTGGCTATGGTGAGGCATGGGCAGGGTAGGGTAAGGGGTTGGGGCTTTGGTGGAACAATGGTGCAGGGATCGCGAAGCGGGTAGTTAATTCAAGGGTAACTGGACCTCCAGTAGGTAGCTCAATGAACAGTTATAATCAGGTAGATAGATGTAGACAAGGACTGATAGATAAATATACAGACTGGTAAGTATGCGTGAATCGATGACTTAAGTTTTAATTTCGAGTATAATTGGACATCCAACAGACAAATAAATAGACATAAGGATGGAGATAGATATAGCATTTATAAATCAGTTATCCGAAGAAATACTTTTACTAGGCCAGACTATATATTCCTCCGGGCACACCACCACACCACAACACACCACCACCACCACCACCACCACCACCACCACCACCATGCCACAGGGGACCGATTGCCATTCCCTCCCCTGAGTCATCACGCTTAAGGCCCTTTACTTGCTCCTTCATATCCTTGCCACTTAATTTTCTGTCTTGCTTGTGATACTCTGTTGTCGACCGATATTAAACAGGATAAAAATTACCAAGATATAATAAGGCTGAACAGATGAAATACATCGCTAAGGAAAAAGTGCTAGGGAACCGCCTGAACCAGCTGGAAACAATAGGTCACTGAGAACAAGCCAGTGACAACACATGTCACTGAGAACAACAGGTCACTCAGAAAAACACCATTTAAGAACAACAGGTCACTGAAAAATACACGATTTAAGAAAAACAGGTCACTGAAAACAAGTCACCCAGAAAAGCACGATGTAAGAACAACAGGTTTCTGAGAACCACAAGTCACAGAGAACAGCAGGTCACTGAGAACAACAGGTCACTAAGAGCAACAGGTCAATAAGAACTACAAGTTACTCAGAACAGGTCACTGAGAACAACAAGTCGCTGAGAACAACAGCTCACTGTAAACAACTGGTCACTGAGAACAACAGGTCACTGAGAACAACAGGTTACTGAAAACAACAGGTTACTGAGAACAACACGTCGTTAATAACAGGTTACTGAGAACAACAGGTCACTGCGAACAAAGGTTATAAATAATAGTTTACTGAGAACAAGAGGATACTGAGAACAACAGGTTACTGAGAACAGCAGGTCATTGAGAACAACATGTTACTGTGAACAACAGGTTACTGAGAACATCAGATCACTGAGAACATCAGATCACTGAGAACATCAGATCACTGAGAACAACCTGTTACTGAGAACAACACATCATTAAGAACAAGAGGTCCATAAGCACAACACATCATTAAGAACAAGAGGTCCATAAGCACAACAGGTCACTGAGTATAAAAGGGTGCTGAAAACAAGCGTCACTGAGTACAACATGTTACTGAGAACAAAGAGATCAGTGAGAACAAAAGAACAGTTAGGTCCCTGAGAGCAACCAAATGTCACCAAGAACTTTATGATACGAGTGTCGCTCCTCACTTCTCTCACCTCCTTCCAGCACACTCCATCATTTCAGGTCAACACTAACTTTTATTGTGTGCTTAACTGGCCACGAGTTTGACTTTGCTTATAATTTGGGATGGACCAGAATTATTCCCATGTTTATTGATCCATCTGTCTACCTGCCTATCTCCTTACCTACCTACTTACCTACCTACCTACTTACGGGTCTATATATGTGTGTATGTATGGTCTTTGCTTCTTTATATATCTGTGTACCTCATGTCTATATCTGTTTGACTTACTGCTGGTCTGTTTAAATAATAACTAGTCATCATCATCATCATCATCATCATCATCATCATAATAATAATAATAATAATAAACGGTTTATTGATATTGCAGTCATATGGCTGAAAATATACAGTTTTGATATATGGCAAACATGATAAGCGTTGGTGCATGGTGAAAATATTTGGTCGTTTGATATTTGCATTAATTAACAATATGGAACATTAATTAAACTCGTGTTTTTGGCAGCAGTAGTCAGAATTTGTGACAACTGGTGAGAGTAATAGTTACATGAAGCAGAATTGATATCATTATTGCTTAATGACATTATTTGTTGTTGATGAGTTTTACAGCGGTAGGAATAGGGCTGAATAGGGCTGTCCTTGTACCGATCAGTGCGTGTTTTTATCGGTGTGAGAATGGTGGTGCGTTGCGTCGACCGCTGTGGTGGTGGGCGGCTTGTGGGGAGGAGGGGAAGCATCTCGTGGTGTCTTGGATTATCGACAGCTCGCTAAATCGCCGAAAAATGCTCTGGTATGCGGTGTCTAGGGAGACCATAGCCAGGGTGTTAAGGGCTTCTGTGTGTGTGTGTGTGTGTGTGTGTGTGTGTGTGTGTGTGTGTGTCTGCCTGCCTGCCTGTTTACCTTTCTGTTCATCGAGATAAATAACCTGTACTCTCACTAGTGCCGTAGGGCGTCAGGTAGCTTATACAAGAGCTGCGTGTGCTATACGCTTCATTTTCCCCTTAGGAATATCCGGTTCAAGTGTTAACCCCGACAAAAAATTATGAGAATATATATAAAGTCTTACGAAGGTTGCAAAAAATTTAATGGCTTACAGAGAAAGGAGTAAAAATTCTGGTGGAAGGAGGCATAATACCAAATGGCGGTGGCAAGAAAATAATCGTGTGGTGAGAGTAGGAACAAAATTTCCTAGTGTTAGCAAGAGTATACCAGCATAGCGGTGGCTGCAGTAAGCTGTATGGCTGCATTGATAGGAAAATATTCTGGACATGGAAAGTATAAATCCGTATGATGATAACATGGAAAAAAAGTGAGAAAAGAACTCCATGATACCGCCAGGCAGTCATATTTGTGCCACCGCCGTATGACCTTGTTATTACCAGAAACAAAATTTTATCATCCAGGGTTACCGCTATGCAGTTGTACGCTTGCTTTCTCATGCGACATAACTCTTGCCAACACCAAACGATAATCTTCTTAACTCTGTGGTTGGACTAAGTGTCTACGAGCTGAATTAAATTGTCCGCTGTAAGCAGGGAAAGAAAATGAAGTTCTTTAATCTCAGCCAAAAAGTTAATCAAAATAGTTGTTTTCATTCCGGGTACTCTAATTGCTCCTGAGAATATTAATACATTTCATCCTCATCCTAAGTATAATGCAGAGTAAGTTATTTGCAGCCAATAATTGGAAGGAAAAAGAAAGAAGAGGAAGAAGAGGGAACCACCACCACCAGTAACAAACAACAACAATAAAGACAACGACGACGACAAGACATGAAGAGTAACCAAGCGCAGTTCTCACATACCTGGTATTTTATGTCCTTGTAAAAAAAGGCGCACTATAATGAAGGAGTTAGTCAGCGAGGGTGTGGCGTGAGAGTGAGGGGGAAGAGAGGAGGGGTGAGGGGTATTGCATGCTGACTTGCTGCGAGTTAATGTGGTCACCGCGACACTGACTGAATTCTCCATTTTCACGCAACCCCCTCCTCCCCATTGCCCCAACTCTCTCTTTACTGTTCCCTTCTCCCCATCTTTCCTGTTCCTTATTCTTCTCACTACTGCTCGCTTCCCCTCACCACCCTCACCACTCCTGTAACTATCCTCCCCCATC
>JAGKTI010038159.1:0-10770 GCA_018397915.1 Birgus latro | reverse complement strand
CCGCTTCCTGTGGTTGTGCCCCCCCAGAGCAGCACCGCAGTATTAGCTAATAGCCGAACTGGGTTTGAGGCAGGATCGGCCATTGTCCGTCCCTCTGCTGCTAGTCCTCTTCACTCAACGGTACGGGCCACTAGCCGTACCAGAGTTACAACCCACTGTGCCACTACGACATTGGGCACTAGTCACGTCCAGCCAGAGGCAGAGCAGGCCATTAGCCGCCAGAAAGCTGCAGTCTCCCAAGCCGTTACGACGTTGGCCAATAGTCACGTCAGGCTGGAGTTTGAGCCGGCCACTGTCCGCTTCTCTTGCACAGGAAATCCTGCAGCCCCAGAGGACCAGTCCCCCGAGCCGTGGCGAGGCCTCACCCGAGGTCTTGGTTCCCTGTTACTCCAGCCACGTGAGCAGCAGCAGAGGCAGAGTCCCAGCAGATGTGGTAGCCAACGGCCAGACCGGCCCACCACTCCCCCAGCCTGAGGTTACTGAGCGGCTTTCCTCTCGGCGCCGCTGCCCTCTAGCCGTTGCTGCAGTCCAGCCACCCCGGGTTCCTGTACCCTGGGTCCCCAGTCACCCTGAGAGTTGCCCCAAACGCCTGGGTGCGACTTACCTGTCGGTGGGACCACTCTGAGTCCCTCCCGGACTCGGCATCAGGCCCGTCTCCTGGCCCTCTTCGGCCGAGCCCTTAGCTCCCCCACCCCCCCATCTGTGTGTGGGGCCTCCACCAGGGCATGCCACTCTGTCGTTCCTCCAGACTGAGGAACTTACCAACAACTCTTCAGGAAAGTGTATCAAGTGAACCCAAATATAGTGTGCTATTGTAAACCTAAGTGTATGTGTACGTTAGTGATTACTTACAGAGTGTAATAGTGATAACTCGACCAGAAACCCCAAGTGTAAGATTTAACGGACACGTTTGTCCCCCTGGTTTAGCATATACCTCGAGTGGAGTCCCATGAAACCTCTTCAGTGAGTGATATATCTCTGTGGCTTATAGAACGATATTATTGTATAGATTGTGCCATTCCCTTGGTCTATGTTAACTTACCCCTCCTAAGTGTATCAGCACATTAGAAAACGCCACCGTGACTAACAGAACCACCACATCATATTAATCCTGCCATTCCTTTGTTGGTGTAACTCCCCCCCCCCTCAGTGTAGAGGCACGCCAGTGAAGTACGAAGGAAATAACTCAGTCTCCCCTCTCAGTGTACTGTAACGCGGCCGACTCCAGTCGAGGTAGGCGGCCGACCAGGTGAGGGTCTAATTGACACCAGGTGTTTACGTAAATTGTATCGGTGCCGTCCAGTGCTATACTCGAAGGGAAATTGTAAGCAGTGCTTTCCTGTGTCCTAAATTGTAAGTGAAATCTAAGTACAATAGGTGCTGGGTGAATACTACCATAATTTCCCTAAGCCGGTATAGAGACAGACTTTCAGTTAAGTAAAACCTCATGTTAACCCATTCCCGACCAAGACTCGTCCCGGCAGCAGCAGGAGCAACATCTCTTCCCCACTCTTATGGATAGTGGGTTTTTTACTGCTGCTGCTTTCGGCCAAGCCAGTTGACAGCATGCCAGTTAACTCCTCTTCTGACACTGCTACCGCCTTCGACCCGTTGAGGGGGGCATCCAGCAGTAGTTCCAGGCCGTCGGGAGCCACTAAGATCACTGGCACCGTGGTTTGGTACAAACTGTGAAGTCTGGATATGGATTCATCAAGCGTCGGGACACCGGTGCTGATGTTTTCGTNGGCCGTTGGGAGCCACTAAGATCACTGGCATCGTGGTGTGGTACAACGTGAAGTCTGGATATGGATTCATCAAGCGTCGGGACACCGGTGCTGATGTTTTCGTACACAGACTCGGGATCGTTGCACCGAACCCACGGTACTTTCGGCGCTTTCTCGGTGAGGGTGAGACGGTGGAGTTTAGTCTCCATGAGTCACCTAAGGGTCCTGAGGCTAGGGTGTCACTGGGCCGGGAGGTGTTGTTGTGCAGGGCTCTGCTCATGCACGGCAGCGCCCCGGGGCACAGAAGCACCGGCCTTCGGGTCCTGGGTGTTCTGTGGAGATAGACACCATTGTTGTGATGGCTCGGGCTTTTTGTGGAGATGACAAGGCGGCTCCGCGCGTTCTCCTTCCTCAATTTTTTTTGAGGAGAACAGGCTTTTGCGCCTTGCCATCCCTCAGAGCTTTGCTGGCAACGCACGTCCCACCCCCCAGCAGCAGAGTCGTCCCCGGCGGCCGCAGTCTCACCCGCAGCCGCAGTCACGGCCTCCTCCACCTCGGCCTCGCATTACACCGCGGAAACGACTGCGACTGGATGGCCCTCTCAACAAGGCAACTGGCTCTTCGCTCTCTGACCCGGCACTGACCACGGACATGGATACTGATATAATTACGACCGTCACAGAGGTCCACCCGCTGCCGTCAGCAGCTGAGGGGGAACGGGCTACCACTCCACTTCCATCTGAACATCGAGACTTTGAGGACCCTTCCCCCCAGGCTCTTTCACCTTCTGCTGAGTGTGTGGGCCTCTCATCAGCTGCTACACCTTCAGCTTCTCCCTCTTTGTCTGAGGCTGCCCTTGCTCTTTCACCTGCTGGGCCCCAGTCCACCTTGCCCTCACCACCTACTCCTGCCTGCTCAGCACTCGGATCGGCTACTTAAGACCTCATCGTGGCCGAGATCGAGCAATCTTTTTCGGAGCTCTTCGGTAAAGTTATTGAGAACAAGTTAGGCTGTCCATCCACCCTTCGTGACTCGGGAGACTTGCCTCTTTACGAAGACCTCGCTCAGTCATCATCATCATCATCACCGCTTCCTGTTTCCTCTTACCCTCCACCTCGCTAGTCATAGCGCCGCCTTCTTGATTTCCTTCCTTCTGTCTGCGTCCGTCTGCCGCCGTGCAGACGACGCTTCCCTTTATCTTTTCCTATGAGCTTCTCACTTACGGGCTCTCCACCCTGAGCCCGTGCCACACCCGTGTGGCAAATCTAATCATCATCATCATCATTCCCGGCAGACCCAGCATCTGATGTATGTAAATTGATGTACTGTTGTCTCTGGAAAGATTTAGTAATACATGTGTGTAACAATCACTGCCTTGTTTTTGTGTCCAGTCCTTTCCCTAAGAATTGACGACTGGGTCTAGAAAAGGGACCCGCTACAGCCTGCGTGTCTGAGAGACGAGAAACCGGCCCATAAACACATAGCATAACACATACTAATATTGGAAATGAAAGCTATTTAAATATGTTTGTGGATGATGCAAAAATACAAAGGAGAATTACTAACACAAACTGTTGTAAAGAACTACAAGAAGAATTAAATAAACTTCATGAATGGAGTAATAAATGGCAAATGGAATTCATTATGGACAAGTGTCATGTAATAATCGAGTTTGGTAAAAGTGGGAAAAGACCAGAATGGGATTATAAGCTAGGAAGTAAAACCCTTACACACATCAGAAAGAGGTGTGATTATCAGTAACAGACTATTTCTGGCTGACCACATAAATAAGAGGGAACGGAACACGTATACACTACTTGCAAATATGAGAATAGCATTCACATAAATAAATGAAGACATGCTAAGGAAGATAATAACATCCTTCATCAGACCAACCCTGACGTATGCATCAACATACAATACATGGGCCAGTTTTGTTCCAGTGCTGGCACTCCGACCTTTCATATATCGGACCAACGATGTAAACTCTGGCATTTGATGTTGGTCCGACTTATATCAGTTATCCGTTCGCACCCCGGGATGTATCGGTCCAATACAGGATTCGTAATGGGCAAATGATGGAAGCCTTAATAGTGCCTTAATCGGGTGTAAGTAATCGGGCCAATTTACAAGCAAGGGTGTCTGGATAGCTCGAAATTAACAGATCTTGAAATTGACTTTTTCTTCCTTTGAAGGATTAATATTGTAAAGTTTTAGCCTTAAAATGCTTCTAAAAAAAAAAAAAAAAAAAGGCAGGATTCGAACCTTCGTCCTCTGAACGTCTACCGCACAACCCACGCATCTGACAGCTGATTTAATGGAGTCTCTTACCCAGTTTACATACATCTATGAACACACTACAGTATGTTGCCAGCTCAGTATCTCCTTATGTCTCGAATTGCTGCCAAGTGATGGAATGTCTGAAATGAATTAACTGCCTGGTGCGGGGCTCGACCCTGTGCCTCCAAACACATCATGTGCATCTTACCACTGAGCCACGGAAAAAGTTCGTTTTAACTGCAACTCTGACCATTATATAGAGCAGTCGTATATATTTTGTGTGTACACCAATGCTCCTTTAATATTAATATTATCAATTATGATCTACTAGAAGCCGAAAACAAGTTTAGTTCCATAAAAACATTACCAAAAAGACTTTTGTTTTATAACAAGACTTGTGGAAAACTCCCATCTCTGTCGAAATTTCTTTGTTTATATAAAATATATTACAATTATCCAATAGATGAAGATCTATGATGGATGTTGTATATCACTCAGTTGTTAGCTGCATGTTTGATAGGCAAGGTCAACAGTACATATATTGGGCCAACATTTTAATACGAATCTTGACCCAGTTTTTGAGAGAGAGAGAGAGAGAGAGAGAGAAAAGCATATTTATATATCTGTCCTATACATGTTTTACATCAATAGGCCCATTATATATATACAGTATATATAACCATTACTGCCAGGAATTAATCAGTCCAATGTATGGTTGCCGTTTCAGCCCAGTGTTGGAAAAAAGTGTTATTTATAAGTCGGCCCAACACAAGTTTTACATCAACTGGCCCGATATAAACAGAATATTATGGCCAGGAATCGGTCCAATGTATGCTTGCCGTTTCAGCCCAGTGTCGAAAAATAAGTTTTATTTATAAATCGGCCCAACAGAAGATTTACATCAATTGGCCCGATATAAACAGAATATTATGGCTAGGAATCGGTCTAATGTTTGGTTGCCATTGCAGACCAGTGTCGAAAAACGTTTTATTTATCTATCGGCCCAACACGTTTTACATCAATTGGACCGATATAAAAAGAATATTCTGGGCAGGAGTCGATTCAATACATGGTTGCCGTTTTCCCTTAGTCCCATTATATGCCAATACTAGCCCGTCATTTCAATGTTTGCTGTAGTCTGGAATCCTCATCTCAACTAACACATAGATAAGACTGAACAAGTTCAAAGGGCTGCTACAAGATGGGTACCAAGCTTAAGGGATCTAAGCTATGAAGAAAGACTACAAAAACTGAATCTGCCAACACTAGAGGAGAGAAGGAAAAGAGGAGACATGATTATGCTATATAAATGCATATCAGGGAAGGGGAAAATAGACATAAATGAATATATAACCTATGGGGAAGCATCAGCAAGAGGACACTGCATAAAAAGAGAGATGATAAAGACGTAAGGAAATTTAGTTTCCCAAATATGGCAATTGATCAGTGGAATGCACACTACTGAATGAAATAGTGTGCCAAAACAATTCATAAATTTGAGGAGATGTATGACGAAAATGGTTTAAGACACGGGACAGTACAAACTTGACTCATTCCTGTAAAGATACAATTAGGCAGGAATTAGGTAACACACACACACACACACACACACACAAAGTGCGGGCGGGCGTAATGTAAACATTTATTTGCACTATACAGTTTTATCTGCGTGTTGCAATGTAATATTCTTACTATTATTAACGTAATTTTAATACCTACGTGATACACAAAAAATACGCAAAAGGATATTTGCGCGCGAAAATAAACTGGAAGGGGAAATGGTGTGGCACCTCCCCAACCATAGGAATACAGTCCACAGAAATGTCTGGTGTAAGGGTCGTAGAAGCCATATACTAACTTGAATAGTCTTTATAGAAATGGCTGTGTCCAGTGTACTCTCTAGCACAAGACTGGTTTAATAATACACTAATCTATCTATCAGTTTACCAACACTATATGATTAACATAATAGACAGTGTAAAACAAACGTATCTTTACATTATGCAGCTACAAAAACACGAATAAAAATAACAGAACATACCCAGTAAGTCAAACTCACAGTTAGTTATTCTGCATTAACACCAAAAACACTGATAAGTTACAGAAATAACCCAACTCACCAAAGCTATCCCACATTACATAACTACAAAAACTACTTATACATTCAAAACCAGCATTAGATTCTTCTGTACTATAATACTGCCACATTATAAGAAAACCAATGTAACAATAATATAATCAAACTCATCTTCTGTTATGCAGGTTAACTCTGCTATTCAACACTATTTTTCAGCAAAAATACCAATAATCCACAATCATTAAACAAAATTCAACTTCTCATATTCCATGCAATGTAAACTTTTTTAAAAAAGGGTACTCACAACATCCAAACAAATATTGGTACTACCATGTGGCCAAACAAATACCGGTATGATTACTTTCTGTTAATCAGCACTTTTTAACTAGTCAAGTAACTACTTTATGTACACAGTACCAGGGTAAAACTAAAGATAAAAAAAAAAAAATGTCTAACTCAACTTACTCTCAGTTGTTCCATACTTTACCAACACAGTATCCAGACTAAAATTACAGTACAAAAACTTAAACTCGAATTACTCTAAGCTGTTCCACACCAGAACACTAATCACAAAGCTAAAACCTACTTAACTACCATCATACTGATGTTAAAACCAACAAAGGAGGTAAAATCACTCTACATTAATTACAAAGCAATAAAATATCAAACTACTGTACTGTAATTCACGAAGTATTAAAATCACAAAAAATCACAAATACCTTAAGTTATTCCACATCTCATAACCACACAGACATTTGTCAAAATAAAAATGACAACCAATATGACATCCAGATTAACAATAAAGCACAACAATGATATACGAAAATAAGTTTCAATTATTCAACATTATTTGGCTACAAAAAGTTTCAATGATAAAATGACAATATTATACTTCTAGCAGCATTTTATGTTGCAAATCTGACTATTCAGAAAACTAACTAAAACCCCAACATCCAACACAGTCAACATCCATCATTACAGTCGGTCTGTGGACTCACAGCACTACTATAACTGCCACACCTACACACCACTTGTACATCTCTGTCTACTATTACTATGAACACTTTCATAATTCTCACAAGTACTATAACTCCTTGTGTTACTACAATTATATCTACCATTACAACAATCACATGTAGTTTTCACTAAAACTACAGAAATAATCAACAGCTCCATCTATACCACATCGTCACTTTTCTCTCTCTCATTACAACACCTACAACTCTCAACAGCACTGCAACTATTCACATATCACCCCAATACCATTAAATATAACTCTACAACAATCGCCTATACAAATGTCATTACAGTACCAGCACAACTGCCACCTTCCTTGCAGCTCCTCAACAACAGGGAACATACCCACCCGGTGCCCTGCAAAAGAACTTGCAGCTACCCCCCTGCCCGCTACTTCCCTGCACACTAATGCCTGAACTGATTCCTCCCCCAGCACCTGAACCGATGCCTACCCCAGTACCTGTGCCACCAATCCCACTCACTGGACGGTTGGGTCGGCTAGGACGGTTGGGTCGGCTAGGACGGTTGGGCCTGTTTGGGAACTGTCCTCCAGCTCCTGGAAGCTGACCAGGGAACTGGCCAGCCACCCCTGGGAACTGGCCGCCTGCACCAGGAAACTGACCACTTGCTCCAGGGAATTGTCCACCTGCTCCTGGGAACTGACCACTAGAGCCTGGGAACTGGCCACTTGAACCCGGAAACTGGCCACCTGAGCCTGGGAGCTGACCACCTGTCCCTGGAAACTGGCCACTAGAACCCGGGAATTGGCCACCTGCCCCTGGGAACTGGCCACCTCCTCCACCTGCTCCCTGCTGACCACTTCCTCCTGGTTTCTGGCCTTCTGAGGCTCCCTCGCCACCCTGGGAAGCTACTACCTGCTGGAAGATCTCCTGAAGCGCCTGGATTTGCTGCAAAAAATAACATCGCATTATCAAATATTATTCTTAGTGACTACAGGTAGGGAGGGATGAGTGGTAAATTTTGAGGTACCAGAGCAAGTGGCCTAGCTACTGAGGGGCCTGAGGGGGTTCTGCCCTCCTGTCTGATCCTCGACTTCTTCCACTGGCCCCATCAATTTCAAATTCCGGATTGTGTAATGTGTGCACAGTGAACCTGTGGGCCCCCCAAAAAAGGTTTCATCCCACTTTGGCCCTCATATTTGTAGAAACAGGCAACGACTATGGCCTTATCTCCGAGAATGCCGTCAGCATATGTGATTTTCAATCTATAATTACGTTATTTTGTGGTGCCGTACCAGTCTGATTCATAAACATTTGAGTGGCAAGAGAATACACATAGTGTGATCACTGCCTATGACCGTATGCAAATATCACTGCTAAAAATATCGTTATCGTTATTAAAGGGATTATGTTAACTGAATACAGTCTGTGCACGCGGATAATGTATTTCGAATGTCATGCACTGGATAATATTTCTCAAACAAGGCTAGGTTCTTGTTGCAACAACCAATGGCGGCCCCAAGGGGGATGATGGAGTTTAAGCCCACCAAAAATCCTCTCAGCCCCCTTAACTTTTAAGCAAATTATTGAACATTTCGGCGCTCGCGTCATCTCTGACCCCCCACCCCACAGTAGGCTCACCCTGTAAGAAAATCTTGGAGCTGCCACTGGCAATAACTTATTTCCGAAAAAAAAAGAAAAAAATTGTTGATTCGGTACCTATATGTGGTCTGGAGTAATGATAAATATCGCCAGCCATAAATAAATAACGGAGTGAATACTGCTGCAGCTTTTATGTGCTTGTGCTTTTGGATACACCACCACGATGATGAACTTCGAGAGGTGTAGCCTGTGGCAACTTTGGCAAGGTCTAGTACAAGGGTGGGCAACCTCCCGTGAAGGTCTAGCGTCCGGCCTGCTAACCTGCTCGGCATGAGCATAGCAATCTGGCCCATGAAACCCCAGCCAAAACTAATTATATTCTGACAAATAGCATCTGCTGGCCGCATGCGGCCGGCAGATGCTACTTGGCAACTCGGGGCTCCCCTCACACACCGCGATACAGTCTTTCCGCCATCCTGCCAGACGCCAGTCACCCACAGGACTTCCGCATTGAGAGGAGGTATGTGTCACTCTTAAGGCAGGTACACACTTGTTGCGTATCCATGTATGTATGTATGTGGTACTTTTCAAGTTCATATATATTTTGAGATCTTAACCCGCTAGCTCAAACGCGTTCCACCCCTTCAAGTGTGGAAGTCTATATCTGACTTATCTGTCTGTATCTCCACACCACCTACATGTGGTGCTCTGCAGAGATTGTATGTAGGGTGAAAAGTGTTTGTAAGTGTGACTGTTTGTGTTGGAGTGGCTTTGGATATGTGCGTAGTCTGTGAACCAACTGTAATCGGCCCGCCTAAGCCGACTGGGCGCGCGCAAGCATACTAGTATGCGACACTGGTTTAACCACAGCACCCCGTATGTCCGCCAAAGCGGTCTGTGGCTCGGTGAACGCTTACCAAAGTTTTTACAACCCTGGCGGAAGGCGAACCCGTGTACACCAGTGTGCGAGATGCACACTCTACCACTACCACAGAGGCTCCTGATACAGATTTAATTTGCATGTTTTCCAATAAAAATTCTTGTATATCGTATAGTCACTTTTGTGTTCTCATTTGTCACTCCGGCCCACGGGCTGCTCCCGAAAGTCTCATCTGGTCCTCGCTCTGAAAAAGCTGCCTACCCCTGGGCCCTGGTCTAGTGAGACTGGGAGCAGCGCACCGATGGGACGTCGGCACCATTGCGTCCCTGACTAGACGTGGGCTCAGGGCTGGGGTCTGGGGAACACGCAAGAAATACCACGTCCTCCCCCCAATGTTTTCCTTCCCACCTTTATCGATATGTTATCTTATAAGTAAATTTCACTTCATAGTTTAGAACATTTATCTTCTTGGTATGGCCATGTAATGTCAAAGAGAGGTGATAAGTGTTTGATTAATAAGAGAGAGAATCAACAAAACAGGGGCGAACGGTTCCTCTAAACGTTTACTCCTCAAAACTGTGCCAGAACCTAATGAGGAATCTCGTTTTGTCGTGACGAGATTTTTAGCACGCATAGAAATTTAAGATATCCCACCGGTTTGACACCAGTATAATGTTATAAATTTTGTCTATCTGAATTTATTAGTAATCCCACTACTTAACACCAGTATAGTAATGAGAATTTGGATCGTACAAATTATGGTAGCTTTTGTCACCAGAGTAATGTTCTAGATTTATATCCTATTTAAATTATGAAGATTTTACTGATTACTACCTGTAAAATGATCCTATAATTTTAAGGAAGGCCTCGTTGATTTACTAACAACAGGAAAAAAATAAAATACCAACATGTAGAAGTAAAATATCAGTAGGCTGCCACCACCCAGCGTTTGCCAGGAAAAAAATTATTAGTCGCGTTACAGTAAAAGATGGGACACTGAGGCCTTCAGACTGTAATCAGGGTAGCGTGCGTAGATTAGAGTGCGTGAATCCTTTCAGACAGTGTTATGCTACGTATTTGTGGGACGGTTTCTCGAGCCCTCAAATACGCAGGCTAAAGCGGGTCCCTATTCTAGACCGGGAGGTAACTCCTAAGAGCAGGACTGGACACAAAAACAAGGCAGTGGATATCACACATGTATTCTACACATAAGACACAGGACAATAATAC
>JAGKTI010038158.1:0-10770 GCA_018397915.1 Birgus latro | reverse complement strand
AAGAATCAAGTTCAGGAACACGAGAGCAAGATAGATCGTTGCGTACATATACGCAACAGCCACCTTTGGCTTTGAAACGAGAATAGAGAAAGTAGGAGGATACAGAAAAGGGTTTGCTGTCAGTTGCCTCAGACAGCTGAGTCTCTGTGAGAAAGAGAAGGTGAGGTTTAGAGGAGAAGAGGTGGTGCTCGACAGCGTGAAAGTTAGAGGAAAGGCCGCGAATGTTACAGAAATGAAGAAGGAGTGAGTCAGACAGTGGTTCCAGGCAGCTCTTTGAGTCGTCACCGGGAGAGGGGCGGATGGTGGGGGCATTTATGGTCCCCCCCCTTGGGACTCCGAGGCATGATTTTTGTGCGCCATTTTGAAGAAATTTTGAAAAGGAAGTGTAGTGTGTAGCGTGTATGTAGTTTGGTGTTGACAGTTAGAGAAACTTATATTGGAGAACATGCTGGTCTACTCTCTGTGTAACTGAGACACTGAAAAAGTTCAGCAAAGGAGGATGGTCAGGAACAAGTCCTGAGGGCTGATGAAACGGGAGCTCCAGCTCTCCCTGTCATCAGCTTTCCATCCTCCCTGGGAGTACTGCCCTGCTCGACTGGTGCTACAGTCTCCTCACCTAAAATATAATTTAAGTTAGTATAAATGTAGTATAAGTTAGTGTAAGTATAATGAAAGTGTAACCTTGAGCCCCTAAATATTTTTTGTCTGTGCAATGTAGTAGTTAACCATTAAATTCCATATTCAGATTTGACCCCTGTTAGTATTCATAGTGTGAGTGAAACTGTGTTGACAGAGGAACTGAGTTGGGCAACTATATAAATATGGTTGACTTTGTGCATAGAGATCAGCTGATTCCCACGACGTGCATAACATCGTAAATTTTAGAAAGAGTTAACCATCGTGAATGTCTGTTTTCATGCCTTGACCTAGAGATCGATATGTCAGAGTCAATAGTGTTCCCTTTTGAACTACGTAGTAGTGAATTAAAGCTTATCTAAATTCTAATTGCTGATAATAGACTTTTGTAACCGCAAAATTTGCGTGTTAGTCACGTAGGCACCCGACAAGTGCCAGCATAGCTACAAGTGTTCAAGTACTCATTCGTTTAGACCTCGGTGTAATTGTAAATCCCGTACGCTTATTACAAAATTTTAACCTGCCGAGCCCCACTGACTTACGATGCACGTCACTACTTTTATCAGAGGACAGACCCACTGACGTGCATCGTACGTCACTCAATTCCAAGGCCCATCGTGTGCACATTTTTCAACATTTGCGAGTGATTTTTGGTAGGCATATGTGGGAGATCTTCCTCCACCTGCTGTCAAGCAGGGATACTACCTGGCCCCACCTGACTCTCCCTGCCCCCCTCCCCCCACACTAGGCAATTCACCTGTTAGCAGTAACCTGGCTAGTAAAGATATGTTGCTCCACGTTCTCTCCAATGAGGTGGAGGACAAGGAAACAAAGAAGCTAGAGGCAGAAACAAACAGAAGTGATGAGGTCGTAATGTCGTAAAGGAAGGTGCCACATCCTGGGGTTTTGGGTGAGTGAACACTGCTTTTATCGCCTATATTATTGTGTGAAAACCAATATAGACTTGTACTAAACATAAATTCGTACCAAATAAATAAATAAATATGTAATTTAAAGTGGCATGAATTAGTTAATCGTTCCATAGTTCGTTTTCTTTAGCCAGGTACCCTGAAAAAGGTGTCATTCAGCCTTATGTAATAAGGCTGAATGACACCTGTATCAACATTTTTAAGCTCAGGAGGGCGATTTCTCTATGAATTTTCGATGTTTCTCACCAAAAGCGGAGGTTTGAGCAAAAAAAAAAAAGTTGAAGATTGGTCGGGTTCTGAGGGTGTGTTTCGTAAAAAATCGGTCGGGACTGGGCGGGTTAAGCATCGTAACTCAACCCATCCGTGTGGATCGAGTGTAAACATATCTTTCATGTCCCTTGGTGGTAGGTGTAAAGACTCTAATGTTGCAGAACGATCAGTCGAAGTTGGAGTCAGTCTCCAGGATTAGACTGTGTGTGGCCTATGGGAGCGTCACTTTCCTGTTGCCCTCCTATTTGCATGTGAGTGTCCACATACTCAATATTCTCACCCCCCCCTTCCCTTTGGTCCTATAATGTAAATCCTCTCGTATATTAATAGGTTGACTTGTCAATGTTTCCCCCCCCCACCCCAATTCCTTTCGCATCATGGTCACTTTCCCATTGCCCTCCTATTTGCAGATTGTCGCTGTTCCTTCGTTTCGTCTGCCCACATGAGTGGTGAAGCCGTCCGGCTCACTTCGCCTAATGCCCGCTTACACTAAACATTCTCCCTCCCCCCTTTTCTGATTCATGTAACCCGAATGCGAATTAGCAGGTCCAGTGAAATGACTTTAGCTTCATATACAGTATATATTTTGTGAATATTGCAAACGAATAATAAGCCTGCGTGTATCTAGTCCTAGAAAGCTATTGAAAATTGTATTCCGTATTTTAAGTGTCAATTCGTTTACATAGTTCTTCTGTTAGTACTGTATTAGTTGAGTGTGATCACCGAGGTAAAATTGAGAGAAAAAAAACTCGGTCCCAAGGGTATACTCTATAGTGAAATTATTCCCTGTTAGGAATTGACTCGAAAACTTTTGAGACACAGGATGTTAAAGCAATTGGACGATAGTTAGAGGGTTGGGAATGGTCACCCTTCTTTGGGACTGGCTGAATGAGAGCAAACTTCCAGCAAGAAGGAAAGGTACACGTTGACAGACAAAGGCGAAAGAGTTTACCTAGGCAGGGAGTAAGCACAGAAACACAGTTCTTGAGGACAACAGGAGGGACTCCATCAGGCCCATATGCCTTGTTAGTACTGAGGCCAGTGATGGCAGAAAATACATCAGCTGAAGAAATTTTAATGTCAGTCAAGTGGAAGTCAGAGGGGGGAAGTGATGGAGGAATAGCACCGGAATCGTCTAAGTTGAAATTGGAGGAGAAAGTCTGAGCGACGAGATCTGCTTTATCAGTAGAAGAAATAGCTACAGAGCCATCAGAGTAGAAATTCTAGAGGGAAGGATGATGAGGTAAAGTTGTTAGAAAGGTTTTTGGCAAGGTGCCAGAAGGAGCGAGAAGAATTTGAGCTGGAGAGCTGAGAACATTTAGCACGGATGAAATTATTTTTAGCAGAGCGAAGAACAGACTTAGCACGATTCCGGGCAGAATTATATAAAAGATGTGATTCAAGGGTGTATTGACTCCGGTACCTCTTACAGGCCCTCTCCTTGTTGCGGACAGCATTAGAACAAGTGTGATTAAACCAAGGCTTTCTTGCATTAGTCAGAGGATATGAGAAAGGTATGTATGCTTCCATGCCCGACAGAATAAGCGCAAGGCACACTCAGATGGCTCCTGGCCATGGAAGCAATAATCATTCCAAGGAAAATCAAAGAAGTATTGCCTGAGGGCCTCCCAATCTGCAGCTGCAAAGTGCCACAGGCGGCGTTTCTTTGGAGGGTCCACAGGCCGTACTGGAGTGATTGGACATGTTAAGGTAATGAGATCATGATCGAAGGAGCCCAACGAAGAGAAAAGATGAACAGTGTAAGCAGAAGGATTAGTTGTTAGGGAAAGGTCAAGTATGTTTGAACTCTCTCCAAGGCTGTCAGGGATACGGGTAGCGTGCTGTACAAGCTGCTCTAGGTCATTAAGGATAGAAAAGATGTAGGCTTGTTCACCAGGTGGATCAGTGAAAGGAGAGGAGAGCCAAAGGTGGTGGTGAACATTGAAATCTCCTAGAAAGGAGATTTCAGAGAAAAAAGAAATGGATAGAATGTGTTCCATCATAGAAGTAAGATAGTCAAAGAATTTTTGATAGTAGAATTAGGAGATAAGTAAACAGCACAGATATATTTAGTCAGAAAATGACAGGAAAGCCGAAGCCAGAGAGTAGAGGATTCAGAAGAATCAAGTTTAGGAACACGAGAGCAAGATAGATCGTTGCATACATATACACAACACCCACCTTTCGCTTTGAAATGAGAATAGAGAAAGTAGGAGGATACAGAAGAGGGTTTGCTGTCAGTTGCCTCAGACAGCTGAGTCTCAGAGAGAAAGAGAAGGTGAGGTTTAGAGGAGAAGAGGTGGTGCTCAACAGAGCGAAAGTTAGAGGAAAGGCCGCGAATGTTAAGGAAATGAAGGAGTGAGTCAGACAGTGGTCCCAGGCAGCTCTGTGAGTCGTCACCGGGAGAGGGGCGGATGGTGGGGGCATTTATGCCCCCCCCCCCCGGGGACTCCAAGGCATGATTTATGTGTGTCATTTTCTTTTTACAAATTTTGAAAAGGAAGTGTAGTGTGTAGTGTGCATGTAGTTTGGTGCTGACAGTTAGAGAAACTTGTATTGGAGAGCATGCTGGTCTACTCTCTGTGTTACTGAGACACTGAAAAAGTTCAGCAAAGGGGGATGGTCAGGAACAAGTCCTGAGGGCTAATGAAACGGGAGCTCCAGCTCTCCCTGTCATCAGCCTTCCATCTACCTTGGGAGTACTGCCCTGCTTGACTGGCGCTACAGTCTACTTCTTAGGCCCTCAAACAGGCTAAGGAACTGAAGCCGCTTAGCTGCCTCATCCAGATCGTACAGCTCTACCATGTCTTCGAAACAAGCTATGAATGGCTCGATTCACTCGCCTTCCTTGTAAGAAGGAAGCTTGAGGCGTGGAGTTGCTAGAACAGGTGCTGGAAGAGCACTTGCGGAGCTTGGGTTGGCTGCACCCGATGTGCCTAAAGCCAAGAAGTCTCGCTTGAGCTTCAGCACTTCAAGTTCGTGTTTCTCACGTGCCTCACGTTCGGCACGCTTGTGTTCATGTTCTCTTTCACGTGCCTCGCGCTCGGCACGCTCGTGTTCACGTTCTCTTTCACGTGCCTTGCGCTCGGCACGCTCGTGTTCACGTTCTCTTTCACGTTCCTCACGCTCACGTTCTTTCTCACGTTCCTCACGCTCACTTTCTTCATGTTCCTCGCGCTCACACTCTTTCTGTTCTCGCTTGTATTCATGCTGAATTTTCCACTCTTCACGGGCGGCATTCTCACGTTGCTGCTCGTAATTGCAGCGCGACAGGAAATAATCTCTAATTTCCTGGGGGTTAGTAAGCCTCATATCCTTGGCTTCCTGTAGGTATGTACTGGTTGCCATGATGCTCAGATTGAGACTGAATGAAGACTGATATACTGGCTGTTGTGCAGCAGTCTACCTAGCTAAGAGTGAGTGAGTGTTTTCGGTAATTCAAGGCTAGGAGTTTATATCCTGGAATGAGATCGCCAGATGTCAGGGGGAAGATGAGAATGTCTATGGACACTAGGAATAACTATCGAGTTGATTATCACGAGAGAATCGACCCTTGAAATCAAATGGCGATTTCACATTTATGCTGGCTTATTTCGCCAATTCTCTGGAGTCGAGAATTTATAGACTTTCCCAACTGTATACAGCAGAGACTAAACGCTCAAGAAGGCTGTATTACTGTCCTGTTGGCCTCTGAGAAAGTTAGTTCACCCCTTAATATTAAAAAAATAATAATAATAATCATAAACAGGATCTTGGCTGAGCCAAACTCCTTGCTGGCACAACGGATTTAAGAATTAATACCAAGAGCTGGCCTAAGTACCAGTCGTGATTAATATAAGTAGTTGTGGTAACTTGGAGTAGCAAAAGTGTACTAAGTATGTGGGGAAATCAAACACGACTGTTACATTTAACAAAGCTCTAGAAAACGAACTGTAAATTTATTAATTACATGAAAATAAATTTACGTTACATGAATCTATTCAAAGTCAAGAAAGGGAAATGCACTCACTCAAGCACTCAAACAAATAGCAAAGTAATGCACCGAGCTAAATAACTAAAGAATCTTAAGCCTAGGAAAAAACAAAAGAAATACTAATCAATAGAGATGAGACCGCCACTAATACAGTCGATCAACAGGCTGGTGGGAGCTTCGAGAATTCACGCCGATACAGCCGAGACTTGTGATCGCTAAGAAAAGAGACCCGCTCGAGCTTTGCGCACAGCACTTCCACTCTCCTTGACTGCTAAGGGACAACTGACTTGTGTTCGAGTGTCGGACACAGAAGTTTGTGAAAGAGGCGTGGCCAACTAACAGGCAGAGAGGCAAGTGGAAAGAAACGACAATTCAGAAATTATCGCTCAGAGGAATGCACTGTCTGTACATAAAGACAGTCACTCGTGAGAGAATGACGAAAGTTTTGACAACTTGATGCAAATATAAGTACAGAAGTGGATGGTTAAGAGAATGAGCGAAGTTCTATGGATTTCAGAATTGTTCAATCGTTCCTGCAGAATCAGTCAATGTCACGATTTACGATACACAGTATCACGATGTAGGAAATTCGTGACACCCCTCCTTGACATTGTTTTGATTGTCGAAGATCCAGATGTCGGCATGGAGAACGCGGGTGCCCTGGACATAATCACAAACCTCCCGCCCGAAATGACTCATCAAAAGCATCTCATGAACCATCTCAACAATTATGACTAGCTGGTGGCCAAACATCCCCCATCATCAGTGTAGTAACAAATGGGGAAATAATAGAAGCTATTAGCGACACCAAGAGTAGCTACACTTTAATTAAGGAGTCTGCAATCAAACGGATTGGGGGAGAAATAAACACACGTCGAAACCCAGTGCGCTTACAAGGAGTCACACGCACACCTCTGAGAGTATTAGGAATGCTGCGAGCCGAAATAGCGGTTGGAGATGAGAAGATACATAAATAATGGTTCCCAGTAGTGCCAAATTCTTATATCAATACTGACATGCTTCTGGGATGTGACGTGTTGGGCCAACCTCCGCTCATGTGGGATGGAGCAAAGAGAGTTGTGACCTGGGGAGGTGCCTCTTATGTGGTGAATCATATCCGCCACTAGAGAAACAAAGTGGAGAGAGTGAGAGTTGATCCAGCAGACCTTTCCAACCCAACACAACTCTTCTCGGAGATTAACCTTCTTACCACTGTGAAGGTAAACCCCAATCAGTCTTGATTCATGCCCGTACCTGTAAGGGAAGACCCAGCTACTAATCTCATTGTCTACCCTCAACACAGTCATCCTTATTTGGTACAAGTCAATTCGGTAAATACCATCTACTTCCCACTCACTAATGCAACCCAAAAGGTAAAAGTATTTCGTACATAACTGTCGTATCATATGAGAGAGTTGCTAATCCAGTCCCTGACAAAATTAATGTTACTAAGATTCACACCGATCTACTCCCCGAGAATGATCAAGTCAAACAAAACAAAATGCGCGTTCAGAAACTGAAAACCCTGATCGGAGAACAAAATTGGCAACACCTCACTAATGACCAGCGAGAAGATTTAACCCAGTTGACCCTTGAGTATGACCCTCTCTTTATTCTCGATAAAGGTGAGTTAGGACTCATCAGTGGTCCTCCCACTCATATTAAAGTCGCAGACCCTAAACCCAGTCGTGGGCCCATGTATCACTACCCTGTACAAGCAAAGCAGATTATCACAGAGATGTTAAAGGACATGGAGGACAGAGAAATTATCAAAAGGTCTACCGCAGCCTGGTTGTCGCCTATCGTCCTCGTAAACAAACCTGATGGTAGTAAACGAATGTGCCTCAATTATCGCCACGTGAATCAGTACCTCGCGGCGGACATCTACCCACTCCCACACTTAGACGAGTTAGTGGAACAAGCAGCTGGACATCAGTATTATGTCACGCTGGACATGCGAGAGGCGTATTTCCAAATTTTGTTAGATGAGGAGAGTCGTGACCTTACTACCTTCAGTGACGGGGTCGCACTATACTGATTTAGACACCTTCCTTTTGGTCTTAACTGTTCCCCCGCAATTTTCTCACGACAAATTGTCTCATTATTAGCACCTCTTACAGAAGGGTTGGGTCAAGAATTATTTAGATGATTTAATCTTGTGGGCAAATAGTTTCCCTACTTTACTGGAGCGGTTGAAACAACTTTTCAAGTTGCTCGCTGTCAGCAAGGTGAAATTAAACCTCAGTAAATGCAAATTTGAGTGTAAAGAAGTGACCTTCCTGGGTCGCCAGCTCTCGGCTAAGGGAAAAAAAACCTGATCCGAAGAATGTTGAGGCGATTACGAAGATGAAGCCACCCACCAATGTGCAGGAAGTGAGGCGATTCCTCGGTATGTGTCGGTTTTACAGAACACAAGTTCCATCACTCACACAGATTGCTACACTCCTTACCAATTTGAATAAATCTCGAACGATATTTCACTGGATGGACGAATGTCAGAGGTCTTTCGAAAATCTCAAGTCTTGCCTTACGAACACCCCTGTTTTGGTTAGAGCTCGGTTAGAGCAGCCGTTTGTCCTCACTACGGAGGCCAGTAGCACTCATGTTGGAGGAGTCCTTAGTCAAATCCAAACCGACGGTACCAACAAGCCAATCGGGTATTTCTAAAAAAAATTGACCCCTTGCGAGGCTCAGTATTCAGCAACAGACAAGGAGGTGTGACGGAATTTCCATCATTACTTATGGGGTACCTGTTTTACGGTAGTCACTGATCACCAACCTCTAACGAGCATATTCATACTAAGACTAAATCACCTTGGATGAAATGATGGATTCTGGAAATAAGGGAATATAATTATGATACTCAATATCTCAAAGGCAAGAATAATTTTATCGCAGACCAGCTGTCACGCCCAGTTCGAGTGGTAATCCGTTCACCTGAAGCCACATGGCTCGGGCTAAACCGAGAACAAATAAGAAACCACCATAGCGAAGAACCGGTATGGGGAGAACTAGCGCGGGATCTGGAAGGTGGTAGAATCCCTGCTAAAAGATTTCCAAAAACTGCTCTAGATCAGTTCACCTTGGTAGATAAGATATTACATTTTGTGCGAGAGAAGGCAGATGGTAGTCTTCATTATAGTCTCATAGTTCCTCATACCTTACTTGTTCAGGTTCTACGACACGTCCTTGAGTTAACAGGTCATCTAGGGCAAAAGAAAACTATCAAAAAAGCTGAAGAACTCTATTACTGGCAAAATCTCAAAGTTGATGTATGTGAATATGTAAAAAAAAGTGTGTAACTCCTCAAAGGTTCAAACATGACACTGGATTGCAGCAACAGTGGAAGGAATTACCCCCAGTGAATAAACCACTGGAGAGGATTGGAATAGATCTTACTGATATGGTTGCTGGAGTCCAGGGTTATTGCTAAGTGCTTACATTAGTGGACCAATATAGCTGATTCGTTAGGTTCTTCCCCCTTGCAACAAAACAGTCCACACACATCACAGACAAACTTGGGCAGTATGTGGCAGACTATGGCACACCCCGCAGTATTGTCTTGGAAAATGGAGACGAGTTCATCAGCAGAGACTTTCAACGGTTCTGCCAGCTACACCAAATGACCCTGTACTACACGACCCCTTATCATCGCCAAAAGAATGGAATAACCGAGAGGATGCATAGGACCATGAAGTCAATCCTCTCCGCCTTATGTCAGGGTCACCCTCTTCGCTGGCCCCAATTGCTCCAGTCCTGTCAGATTGCCATGAATCAGGCGGTCCATACATCTACGGGGCAGCAGTCATACTTCGCATTTTTCTCTCGCCATCCACCCAGACTGGTCGGTGCACCTTTACTCTCAGTCGATCGTGAGGAAGACGAGATGACGGTCGCCCATGCTCTCATTCGGGAAATGCACTGGAAGATGTCGAGACGGTATAGAGACGTGGCTAACAGAAGGTGAAAGAACCAAGTGGTTGGAGTTGGAACCCTTGTGTGGATTAAGAAAGAAACAGTGATACCTGGTACGTGTCAAAATCTTAATGTAAAATGGGATGGTCCGTATCGTGTAGTGGAAGTGTTAATGGACGGAAGTGTGTACGTGGCAGAAAATGTGTTCACGGGAAAAAGATACAGAGTCGCAGGACAAGTGAAACCCCAAGTGAAACCCTATTATGAAGGGGAAGAGTGGCTCTTAGATCCTCTGGAAGAAGCATTTGAACCTGACCCAGTGGACGAACAATTACCGCCACGTGAAAGACGTCCTCCCCGGAGACTGATTGAAGAATGTTGAAGTGTTTTAAAACGGGTTATTCCAGTATCAAGTTAAGTGTTGGATAGGGAAATGTGTGCGGGTCGGACTGTCTGACTACTGACTGTGTTAGTTCAAGAGTTCAAAGAGTTTAATCTCGTGTTCAGAGTTCATCGGAGTTTGTGTCATGGGCGCGGCCCAGTTCAGCGGGAATATTATGTTGCTTTAATTCGAGAAGAAACTGGTATCCTGTCAACTTACAGTCAGCACAGTCTAGGGTGTAACAGTGACTTCAGGACCTGACAGGCGCTCGTCAGTTACTAGGTGGAGAGCTGGAAACATAAGAATGAAGTAATGGATTGTGAATCCGATAGTAGGCTGTATGCATGGGAAGTGCCCCTGGGATGATCCAAGCAGCGAGCGTACGGGTCAGTCCAGGTGAGACGACCATGTTATCACCCAGGTAGGAGGTTGGCTGGGACACATCCTTCCACTGGATTTCGAGAGTTCATTGGTGACTTAGAAGCGACCCCCCTGGGGTATGCAATTTTGCTTGTAGACGGACAGGTGCCACTTATGGGAGGAAGAGTTAGTGGAATCACTATATCATTCTGGAGTTCATAGAGAAGTTCACAGTCAAATTTGGTAAGTCCATCCCGTCTGCACACACGTCTCTAAGAAATGTAGAGGAATGAACTAAATGTTGA
>JAGKTI010038157.1:0-10770 GCA_018397915.1 Birgus latro | reverse complement strand
CTTGGCATTTCATGGGTTGATGATGGATGTGCCAAGCAGTGACAGTTTGATATACTAAAGTGATTAAATTTATATGAAGACAATACAGTAATATTATTTCAGACATGGCACTAGAATTAAGGTGTTCAATAAACCTAAAAAACATTACCTAAACAAAGCCTATGTGATACGTTCCATTTCATGCATCAGTATACTGTAGTGGATAATGTAGCAAGGAAAATAAAAAGGAATGAATTCTTTAACAATATGAATGCACAGCCTAAGACCAAAGTGAAATTATTACTGATTGATGGGATCAACTTTAACCTTTGGCATATAGAAAATTTTTCTAAGGTAATTGCTTACAATACCAAATGGTTCTTAGTCATCAATGCCAAAAGCACAACCCCACCTCCCTCCCCCCAAAAAATGAAAATGACTTCCTTGTTTTAGACTTGTATGATTAAGCTAACTGAAGTGTTATAGTCAAACCCTACCTCTACCAGTAAAGCCTCATGAATGGGTTAAGTTTGTTTGATATGGTAAGTTAGAAAAAACAGTTTACATCCTCGCAGGCACTATGTAGCTAACAACAGATATACCTGTATGCATTTTTTTAAGAATACTACAACAGATATACCTGTATGCATTTTTTAAAAAATACTTAAAGAGTTTTCTCTGCCTCCATCATTGCCTTGACTGCCTTCCCCATAACTTGTTATCTAAAATCATGAAATTTCTTCCTCACTTCACTGCTCTCCCTTTTCACTCTTCTAATGCCATTCACCCTATAGGTAATACTTTCCCATACTTTGTAAGGTTTGTGTTTAGTAAGGTTTGTGTCTAGTGAGAAAAAAATAATTGTTTTGTCTTGGAGACTTCAGTAATCAAAACTAAGGGGATAAATATTTCCTTTATTTCCGTTACCTATTTTTTGTTTGTTCCTTTTGATAGTTTTTTTTTTTTAGTTCATTTGAGTGTTTTGGGGCCCCATTTGTTGTGCAAATGAACAATAACAGACACATCTGATCGGAAATATTAATAATGTAGCAGCCGTGGCTCAGTGGGTTAGAGCGCTCCGCTCTGGCCGTAGGGTCGGAGGATCAAATCCACCCAAGAGTCATTGGTAGACGTCAGGAAGGGCATCCGGTCATAAAATGCTACACGCTCCAATCCAAAAAGGCCAATGCATGCAAGCATGTTGCAGCCTTCAAAAAACGAAACGACGAAGGGACCGGTGTCAGGGGAAATTTAGCTTTATATCCTGGCGTGAGGTCGCCAGATGTCAGGGGAAATATATGTTTTTCAAAAGGGTAATGATATTGTATAACTCGTGTACACAATATATAGCTGTGTGCACTAAGAATGACTATCAAGTCATTTACTAAGAGGGAATAGACTTGTGAAATCGAGCAGTGATTTCACTTTATGCTGACTCACTTCGCCAATTCTCTAGAGTCGAGAATTTATAGACTTTCTCAACGGTACGCAGCAGAGACTAGACGCTCTATTAGGCTGTAATATCGTACCATTGGCCTCTAAGAAAGTTAGTTTCTCCCCCCAACAATCAAAAAAATGATAATAAATAAGATAACAGGATCTTGGCTGAGCCAAACTCCTAGCTAGCACAACGGATTTAAGGATTACTGCCAAAAGCTGGCCTAAGTGCCAGTCGTGATTTAATACAAAAAGTTGTGCTAACGTGGAGTAGCAAAACTATATTAAATAAGTGGGAAAATTAAACACGACTGTTACACTTAACAAAGCTCAAGAAAACGAACTGTAAATTTATTGAATACAAGCAAATAAATTTACGTTACATGACTTCAATTCAAATCAAATGAAAGAAATGCACTCACTCACTCAGACAAACAGCTAAATATTTCAAAAAGCTTAAGCCTAGGAAAAACCAGAAAATACTAATCGGTATGGATGAAACAGAGCTGCTGTGACGATCACCAAAGTGGGTGGGGCTGCAGAAGACACGCCAATACAAGCTGAAATCTGAAAACGCTAAGAAAGCACTGAGCCTAGAAAGGCGTCCCGCGTCCCGCCGTGTCTACAGTCAGACTGAGCTCTCATTTGAATCGGCGGTGCGACGAGCGTGGGAGGTGCGCGCGCCGGCATGTAACGGCTACCGCACCAAACAGACAATTCAAATTTATGGGAAAATGTCACGACTTACTTAACATAACGTTACAGTGTAGAAAATTCGTGACAACCAGCCTACTGAAAGTGTTTAACTAAACCTAACTTAACTGTACCTAATAATTTAACCTACCCTAACCTAACCTAACCCAACTCAGCCTAACCTAACCTAACCCAGCATCCAAATGGGAATTTGGAAAACGAAATCCACTTTTCAGTACGCTGAGCAAGATTCGGTAATATTCGTTTGCACACAATAAAACACATACAGGCATACATGATATGATAGCACAAATCCACTGGGTATGGTAAGATTTCCCCCTAAAGAAACAATAAAGGAAATAAATGCCACAGAGTTCGTCACTTACGTCTCTTCTTTGGTTCCTTTGGAGTGAGTTTTTATTTCCATTATTTATTTCGCAAAAAGAAAATATGCCGAGTTTGTGGTATTCCTTCCTCCTGTTGAGTTGAGGACTGTGTGATGTGCATGTTCTCTCCCCTGCGCTTGCATTTACTAGGGAGAAACAGCTGATATGAGGATTCACTCCATGATTGGTTGAGCGTGACAAAAGCATCACTTGTAAGATTTTCTGTCATTGGCTGAGCAGAAATCAGCTGATGACGGCCGATTTAAGGCACGTACAACTCACGACTGGGGTAAGGTGCCGTAAAAAATTTTAGTGAATACAAAACTCGGGTGATAGATATGGCGCCACAGGAGTTCATAATCTGAGGTGCCATATCTTGCTCAGGCACCTCAAATTACGACCTTGTTAGTGAATCCAGCCCCAGTACAACAGTGGCACACTAGACAAGAAAATAATTGTTATGCTCAGTGTTTTATGGCACGACCTCTCACTCTGTAATACACAGGCTCAAAACTTGGATTTTCTTCTGTGCTTTTGTGGTGCGACTTCTCACTCCATAAGACACAGGCACAAGCTTTTGGGGTTCTTTATTTCAAGACTGGTCTAGAACATATACCAAAGGAACAGGGCAAAAACACAGGTAAACCAGTATTACACATATATTAACCAGATTGATTTACACAATGCAATATAGAACATCACAAGTGGCACCTGCAGAATCCCTTATGAAACAATTAAAGCAACATACAATATAGCAGGGTGGCACACTGGGAATTATAAGTCTGTGGCTCACTGGGGGGTCCCGACTGGGGCAACATACACTGTTCAGTATTGGTCCGTCAATGTTAGGCCTTGAGTATATTTCACCTGTAACACTAGGGGAGCACTGACCCTTCACACTGACGAGAGTTCACTGAGGGTCACTGGGAGAGGCTGTCCGGGAAGTGTGGGGCTGCCTCACAACGTGGGCGTTGTGGGAGGTTCTCCTCGGGTCCTCTGGGAGGCAGCCTCGGGAGTCGTCGGGCCCTCGGGACTGGGGCCGAACAGGGCCAGGAGGCGGGCGGCCCTTCGCCGGCCTCGGGATGTCATTGGAGTGTGGTGGGCGCCCTCGGACCTAAAGGGGCCCGGAGGTGGCTGAGTGCCCCTTGGTAGCTGGGAGCTGCGATCTCGTCAGGGAGAGGGGGCTGTTAGGAGTCGCCTGCGGCCACAGTGTCCCTGCGAGTCCATCAGCGTCTGCATCTGGGGAGAGGACGGCTGAATCGACAGGACGCCCACGACAGATCCACTATACGCACTCTGCCACGACGTACCTGCTGGGGAGAAATCTCCACCCCAGGTGGTGTGAGGAGAGGCAGAGGAGCATCTCACTCGGCTACAGGAGGGTTGGGCCGAGCCAGAGACCTGCTCCTCTACAGGAGCCTCTGGCCTAGTGGAGGAGAGAGAACCGGTTGTCGCTTCCTCTGCTTGGCAGGTCCGATGGACGCTGCCACAACTCCACGCCGGAGACGCAGGAGGAGATCCTGATGGAGCTCCTCCGGCCTGGCAAGTCCGGCAGAAGTTGCCTAGGCTCCTGGACTGAAGAGTGGAGGAAGGAGATCCAGCAGATGCTCCTCCCACATGGCAAGTCTGGCAGGCGTTACCGGGGCACCACTCGTCCCAGGGGCAGCAGGAGGGAGAAATCTGGTGAACGCTTACAACTGGGCAGGTCCGGCAGACGCTACCATGCTCCTGCTGCCGGGGGATAGTCGCAGCCATGGAGTACCCGGCGGGTGCCTCCGCTATGGCAGGTCCTGCGGATGCTACCAAGGCTCTGCTCCCTTTCTTGGGATGGGCAGGAGAGATCCGGCGGACGCTCTCACGTCAGTTAGTCCGGCAAACGTAACCGTGCCTTTGCTCCCAAAGGCGAGTGGCAGAAGAGGGAGAACCGGTGGTCGCTTCCCCTACAGCAAATCCGGTGGATGTTACTGTGCCACCGCTCCCCTGGGATGACGTAGGGCTGAGAAAACCCGCTGTCATTCTCCCTCTATTAGCAGTTCCAGCAAGATCTGCCGAGGGCCTACGTGGGACTGCTTTAGTGCAAGCCCCACCCCGAGTCTGGTGATGGCTGCTGCGGCTGAAGAGTAATGTCCCCGGACTACTAACATGGTATTGGTCTGGTTGCGGGGTGGAAGGGCATATGGGAGAAGGTGAGGTTGGCTGGTGTGGCCCGGAAGGTAGGGTCACCTGTCTGGTGTCCCCTTGTAGGGTGGTCGTCACCTCCCCGTCATCTTCTTGGTGGGTGGGGATGTCGTTATCGGGGCGCATTTTAGCACCATCGCAGTGGTGAAATTCACAGCCCCGTGGCCGGAGGTGATAGGTTTCCGACTTGGCCGTTTGGTTGATGGGGGTGAGGTGGTGGAGGAGTTGGTTCCAGTGTAGTATGGGTCGGTGGAGCTCCTGGTGGTGGTTGAACACAACCTCCAGTGTGGAAGACTGGTTGGTTGCTTGGAGGAGGTCGAGTAGGTGAGATGTGCTCCTTATTCGGTGTTTTCGTCCTCTGGCAGGAGTCCAGAAGACGTGGCGGATCTTCATCTCCTATGGTAGGGAGAGTGGTGTGCATTCCCTGGTTGATGGTTGGAGACTGGAGATGCGGATGGTAGGCCTGCTTTTATGGGGGAGCGCTGTGCTAATTGGATTAGTGGGCTTGGCTTGTGGAATATTCCGATCCATGTGGTGTAGCATGAGACGGTTAGTGTTTGGTATGGGTGGTGTGTGGTGGGGGTGGGCAGGTGGTGTGCTTGGTGGCGATGGGGCATGGGTGAATCTGGCAGGTGGGCGTGACAGACGACCTGAGCATGTCCAGGTAGTGGTTAGGACCGGTGTAGGGGGTAAGGGGGTGGGTGGGGAGTGAGGGTGGGTGTGGGTGGTTTGTATGTAGAGGTCGAAATTTTACCTCTTATGAAATGTCGGGAAATTTAGCCGCCAGTGTAGATATAATTTTGGACCGATGTAATAATGGGAAGTTAAGCCAGTCTAACAAATTCCATCGCTATAACTCCAGTGTCATACCGTGAATTTAAGAAAAGAAAATTACAGAACCCGATCACTGTCACTAGCGTCCTGCAAGATTATTTGAAAAAAACTCACCATAGGAATCAGAGTTATAAAAGTAGGCTGCCACCACCCAGCGAGTGCTGGGAAAGTTATTCCACCAAGAAAGAAAGATGTAGATTTCTGAAGCCTTGCCAATAAGTGACTAGGGTAGCGTGAGGTGTTTTGAGTGAATGAGTATTAAGATAGTAATACACCTTGCGGGCCACTCAACCTGACGACAAAACCTCTTCAGGGGATAATAAGTTTCAAACACAATGTAAACTTATCCTAATACTGTATTTACTAAATCTAAACATACAAATTTAAGAAACTAGATATTAGATCAAATTTACCATAGGTTACTTAACAGTCTATGAATTGCTGGAAACTGGAAGAACAATACCCCTTCACACTGACATTGTTACAGGGTAAACTATATATTCCAAAAAAAAATAAAAGAGCAGTGATAGCAAGAGTGTCTACACCTCCACTAAACAAATTCTCGGAATGATACTAACACACCATACCGTAATGAACAGAGTTCCTCACAGTTGGATAAAGCTCAATGTTATATTCACACGTTTTCGTTTTCGTTTTTGAAGGCTCCAACATGCTTGCATGTGTCGGCCTTGGTCACCTAATGGCGGCTCTCCACGCTGCTCGATCTCTGGCAGCCTCCCTATTCAGTCCCTTAACCCCAGTGTCGTACCGTACACCTATAAAATCTTCACCTCCTAACCTAATACTGTATTTACAAAATAACACTATCTCTAGTGTATCTAGCAATCTCGCATATTAACTAATGAATTCAGAATGACAATTTCAACATAGACGCTGTAATCCCATGGCCTTGAGAGGGCTCCTAGGGAAATGACCTTGGAAAAAATTCAACCACAGAGTATATCCTTGGGACCGAGTTCTTTTCCACAATTTTACTTCGAAGATCACACTCAACTCATACAGTGTTAATAGAGGAACCATGTAAATGAATCAACACTCAAAATCCGGAATGCAATTTTCAGTAACTTCCTAGGACTAAAATTCATTCAGGCTTACAATTCGTTTACAATATTCACAAATATATATATGAAGTTACAGTATTTCAGTGGACCAACTAATTCGCATTCGGGTTACGTGAATCAGAAAGAAGGGGAGGGGGAATTTCTAGTGTAAACAGGCATGACGACAAGGACCAATTGGTTACACCATTCGTCTGGGCAGGAGAGAATGATGGAGCTGCGACAATCTGTTAGCCCGGGGCGTCGGAGAAAGAAGTCATGATACGAAAGGAATTTTGGGGGGGAAAATTGACAGTCAACCTATTAAAATATAGAGAGGATTTACATTCTAGGCACAAAGGGAAGAGAGGGGGAAAATATGGAGCGTGTGAACACCCACCTGTTAGCCCAGGGACGTCGGAGAGAGAAGTGACGGTACCCTAGGCTGCATGCATTCTTGTGGTTGTCCTAACATTGGAACTGACTTCGACTGATTTCTCTGCAGCATTACCCTTTACACCGACTAACAAGGAATATGAAAAGTGTTCACACTTGACATACAAGGATGGGATGACTTACGATGCTTAAAATTTTGCAGTAAGTGTATGGGATTGACCGTTACACCGAAGCCTAAACAAACGAGTGTTTGAACTAATTACATCCATGTGTCGCAATACATATCTAACTGTGAGTGTAACGCAAATTTTAAAGGCTACAAATTTCTATTATCGGCAATTAGGATCTAACTAAGCTTTAATTCACTACTACGTAGTACATAAAGATGATATCACCAAGCCTGACTTACAAATTTCGAATTTAAAGTAAGAAGACAAATTTTCATGATTATTAATCTCGTGCTAAAACCTACGCCTCTATCCATACCGTGAGAATACAGCGGCCTCATGCCTCTCACTCACATAATTCGCTCTGTACAGTTCCTTTATTAATAGAGAATCACTTTTGCTATAAATATTAACAGGGAACAAGCCTGAATATGGAATTTGATGGTCACTCCCTACATATTACAGATGAATTATAATCGGGGGTTCAAGGCTACACTTACATTATACTTATACTAACTTATACTACACTTATATTAACTTATATTATACTTATATTGTTATGCTATGTATTTGCGGGTCAGTTTCTCGCCCCCAAATACACAGGCTACAGCGGGTCCCTATTCAAGACCGGGTCGGTATCTCTAAGAAATAGGACTGGACACAAAAACAAGGCAGTGAATGTCACACACATGTATTACAGATATCTTCCCAGAGACAAAAATACATCAACAAATACATTAGATGCTGGGTTTGCCAGGGATGGGTTAACAACTCAACACAAGGTCTTACTTAATTGGAAATCTGTCACTATACCGGCTGGTAGAAAGTATGGTATTATTTACCCAGCACTTAAGGCACATAAAAAACACTTATGATTCAGGACACAGGAATGAATCTACTACAATTTCCCACTCGTATAGCACTGGACGGTACTGGTATATGAATTACGTTAACACCTGTGTCACAGACACTCAGCTGGCCGGAAGTCTATCGCAGGTTTGGCCGCGCAGTGAAATTTGGAGATCCCCAGACATACCCTAACAAATGTGCCCAGACACTGGGTTGGGTGGAGGTGTAATACACAAGGGGAAGGCACGATGGGAATAATATCTTTTCCTTCTGTTAGCCACTGAGGTGTTTCACTTGCGTGCTGTGCACTAGGGAGGGAGAGTTTTAATAAACAAGGGAATGGCACAATCGGCATAATATTATTGTTCTCTTGGTCACCGTGGTGTTTCGTTCCTGTGGGATGCGCGGGACTCCACTTGGGATATAAATTAGGCCAAAGTTACTATTAGGCTCGTCCAATCTTACACTCTGGGCTCCTGGTCATTTATCACTAGAATATACTATAGGGAATCACTCGCATGCTATAAACTAATGCACACATATATCTGGGTCTACAAAGCACACACATAGGCAAAGTCCACTTGCTTCACTATCACTAGTGGACCGCAGATTGATTTCTCCATCCGGAGGAAGGACAAGGTGACACGCCCCTGGACAGGGCCCCACATATAGTCGTGGGACTAAGGTCTCGGCCCAAAGGGAGCCAGGAGACGGGCCTGACGTCGAGTCTGAGAGAGACTCGGAGAGGTCTCGCCCACAGGTAAGTCGCGCCCTGGAGTTCGGGGTAACTCCCGGGGTGACTGGGGACCCAGGGTACTGGAACCCGGGGTGGCTGGACTGCGGCAATGGCTGGAGGGCATCGTTGCCATCAGGGTCATCACATGGGAACCTCGGGCTGGGGGAGTAGTGGACAGGGTCCAACGTCGGCTGCTGGGTCTGCTGGGACTCCGCTTCGGATGCTGTTCACACTGGTAGAGTTGCAAGGAACCAAGGCCTCGGGTGAGGCCTTGCCATGGCTCGGGGGAAGGGTCCTCTCTGGCTGCAGGATCTCCTGTGGGAGAGAAGCGGACTGTGGCCTGCTCTACCTCCGGCCTGACATGACTAACGGCCAATGTCGTAGTGGCACAGGGGACAACAGCTTCAGTGTGGCTAGTGGCCTGCTCTACCTCTGGCCTGACGTGACTAATGGCCGATGTCGTAGTGGCACAGGGGACAACAGCTTCAGTGCGGCTAGTGGCCTGCTCTACCTCTGGCCTGACGTGACTAGGGGCAGAGATCATAGTGGCATAGGGGACTACAGATCCAGGGCGGCTAGTGGCCTGCTCTACCTCTGGCCTGACGTGACTAGTGACCGACGTCTTAGTGGCGCAGGGGGTTATAGCTCTGGTGCAGCTAATGGCCCGTACCGTGGAGCTAAGAGGACTAGTATCAGAGGGATGGACTATGGCCGATCCTGCCTCATACCCAGTTTGGCTTGTGGCCGGTACTGCAGTGCTGCTCTGGGGGGAACGACTACAGGAGTTGGACGACTTGTGGCCTGTCCTGCCCGACCGACATGCGTCCGTGCCGCGGCCCTTCAGCAGGGATGCAACTGAGGAACGGACTATGGGCGGTTCTGCCCCATACCCGGTATGACAATGGCCAATACCACGGCGTTGCGTGGAGTTGTAAACTCCACCCCTTACCTGGCGAGTGGAATTTCGGCCGGAGACTAGGCGCCGGCGACTGCTACCTTTCTGGGGCATCACCTGGGAGTAAGAGGGGCACAGGGAAGGGATACAGGTGCGCCGTTCCTGTTCCCAGCCACTCAGTGTCAGCGGCGGACCCCAGTGGTACTAAGGGGGTTGGGGGTGTTGGTGTCGTCTGCATTGGCTGTCACATCGTCTGTGGCCTCAACCCCTAACTCCTGTATTTCACCACCCTCTCCTGTAACAAAATCACGACCCCGTGACTGGAGGTGGTATAGGATTTTTTTTTATGCAAGGAAGAAGGAACCAAGGGCCATGGGCCCACATACTGTTCCTTCCTAGAAAAAGTAAAAACAACACAAAAGAGAGCCAAATTCAAGATCCATTCACTTCGAGATGCCTGGACACACTGCGTCTGAAAGATTGGAGATCATAGGAAGCAGGGAATACAGACAGAGGAAGACAGTTCCAGAGTTGACCAGTTGCATAAATGAAGGACTGGGAGTAACGGTTAACTCTTGCATTAGAGAGCTGGACAGAAAAGGGATGAGAGTTTGTTGCTAGATGGGTACTATGTGCCCGTCGTAGAAGTGGAGGGATGCAAGCAGACAGTTCAGAGGAACAGTGACCATTGAAGTAGCGATAGAAGAGAGATAAAGAAGCAACAGTGAGGCGAAGAGACAAAGGTTGAAGGGAATCAGTAAGAGGAGGAGAGTTAATGAGACAAAAAGCCTTTGACTCCACCCTATTGAGAAGAGCTGCATGTGGGGAGTCTCCCCACACATGAGAGTTGTACTCCATACATGGGCGAATAAAACCCGTGTACAAGGTTAACATCTGTGCAGGGGTAAAGAAAGCTCGGAGTCGGCCCAGCACACCTAATCTCTTGGAAGCAGATTTCACAAGAGATGTAATATGTTCTTTCCAAGATAAATCCCGAGAGAATGAAACCCCTAGCATGTTCAAGGATGATGCAGGACAGAGCTGGACATTATTAAACATTAGTGGGTAATCCTGAGGAAGATTTTGTCGGGTTGATAAGTGTAAGAACTGAGTTTTTGATGCATTAAAAATAACAAGATTATTTTTACCCCAATCAGAGATA
>JAGKTI010038155.1:0-10771 GCA_018397915.1 Birgus latro | reverse complement strand
ATCACTGAAAGACAAGAACGGCGAAATCATTAAATGCAGATATGAGATGGTGAAGAGTTGAAGACATTTACAAAGAACTGTATGCATCAAAGACAGTAGTACCAGTAGCTAACTTTCCAGTTGACACAAGTGAAATACCTGAGGTAACACCAGACGAAATAAACATTTCTCTTAAAGATATGAAAAGAGGGAAGGCTCCGGGAGAAGATGGAATAGTAGCAGATTTATTGTTGGATGCAGGAGTAGCAGTACAAAACAGGCTCGCCCACTTATTTACTCAATGTATAAAAAAGAAGAAAATTTCCAAAGCTTGGTGTAATGCAGTAGTTATTTTACATTACAAAAAAGGTGACTCAAAAGATCTTAGTAACTATTGACCCATTAACTTTTTTTCAGCCATTTACAAACTCTTCACTAAAATCCTTACGAACAGAATAACAACAAATTTGGAAGAAAACTAACCTCATGAACAGGCAGGATTCCGAAGTGGGTATTTGACTACTGATCATCTACACACAATGAATCAGCTAATTGAGAAAACTAAAGAATATAATATACCACTAAGCTTAGGGTTTGTTGACTACGAAAAGGCTTTCGACTTAGTGGAGCACAAAGCAATTATAAATTTGCTGCGAGATTATGGAAAGAAAGAGAACATTGTAAAACTGCTCGAAAACATATATCAATAGGGAACTGCTACAGTTAAATTACATAAAGACTCGGGAAAATTTGAGACTGAGAAGGGCGTGCGTCACGGAGATACAGTTTCACCAACATTATTTACAGCATGTCTAGAAAGTATTTTCAGAAAGCTAGACTGGGAAAACAAAGAAGTAAACATAGCACGAGAAAAACAAAATCATTTAAGATTTGGAGATGACACTGTCCTAATCTCAGAAACAGCAGAGACACTGCAAGAAATGTTAAATGACCTGAACAGAGAAAGTCTTAAAGTAGGGCTCAAGATCAGCCGGAGTAAAACTAATTTTTAGTCCACATACACCAAACAACATCATCGGAATAAGCGAAGAAATTCTTGAAAAAGTCGAGGAGTACAATTACTTGGGGCAAATTTTAAAATTGACCAGAGACCATAATAGCGAAATAAAAAGATGCATTACAATTGGATGCAAAGCTTTCGGTAAACATAGAAACATCATGAAAAGTAGCTTGCCAATATGTATGAAGCAAAAAGTATAAGACGAATGTATGATCCCAGCTATGACGTACGGTTCTGAACTAGTCAGGGTGACCAGATGGCATTTTGATAGGACAGACTGGGATGGATTCAGAAATTATCTTGCTGATGTTCCATGGCAGTCTTGCTTCTCCACTGCTATGAGTTCTGCCCAATCCTTCATTCATGACACTATAGGCTGGTATGGAATAGTTCATACTCTGTCAACAATTAACTACAAGATCGGACACCCCAAAATGGGTTGAGAGCAACTGTGCCAAAGCAACGACCCAAAAGTCTTTAGCATATAACTTTTAAAGTAAAAAACTACCAAATTCCTCAGTCAATTTAAAATTGCTAGAAACCACGCTAAAGCAGTAATAAATCTTTCCAAATCAAACTTTCTTCACAACCAAGTATTCAGACTATTAAATAATCCTAATGACCATAGAATATTCTAGTCAATTCTCAGTTCTTTCAATAGTAACTTTAACAAGTCATCACCCATTCCCCCATTAAAATCTTCAGATGGAAACACTATAAATGACCTGCGTGGAAAAGCAAACATCTTTTCCAGCACGTTTGCCACAAATTCTACCTTAGAGGAAGTCAGTTAGAACGTTCCTGTACTAGAGCTTGACTCCTGAAACTGATCCACAATAGATACAGACTAGATTCTGGTATGCAAAAGCCATCCTAGACAATTTGCCAACCAAGTTCCATGTCCAGATGGAATTCCTCCAATCGTTTTGAAAAAGTGTTCCTAAAACTTGATCCTGTTCTTGCTAACTTATTCAGACCATGCATGCGTAATTTTTCATTTCTTAATTCTTGGAAGAAACCAATATCCATCCAGTTCCGAAGAATGAAAGTTCCTCTGATCCCTCTGATTACAGACCGATTGTACTTGAGATTGTTATTAATATACATTGTGCTAAAAATCTTGAAACCAACAACTTAATTAGTGACATACAGCATGGTTTTCGTCATGAAAGATTCACTGTTGATATACTCAACCTCTTGACTCATACTATCCATCAGTCAACTGACCAACATGGAGAAACCTATGCAGTTTCCCTTGGCACTGCTAAAGCTTTTGTCAGAGTGTGGAACCCCCTTGCTATGGCCTATCATCTTTAATTCCACTGATTTCCTCACACCTCAGCAACAGAAAGATAAAAGTAAATGTATATTCCAATTTCCACTAGATTAATGATGGCGTACCACAAGGATCAGTCGTGGCTCCAACCCTATTCCTGATTCATATTAATGATCTTTTGTCTATCACCCATAATCCAATTCACTCATATGCAGATGACTCAACTCATCACAGTTCCTTCACACTTAAACACCCATTCACAAAATTTGGTATCTCTAACTCCCAACTCAGTACACCAATCTCCATAAATCAACACTTATCTAAGATCACTGAATGGGGAAAAAAAATAACATTGTCTCATTCAGTGCTAATTTACTACTAGACAGATATTGCCTGATTCCTATAAAACCTTCAATGCAACCAATATTCTTAACTCCAAAAGTATTGAAATTCTCAGTGTTTCACTGTTTCACATAACAACATCCTCTGCTGGAACTCGCTTACTAGATCACTTGCTAAAATCACTCCAGAGAAACTTGGATTATTGTACAGAATCCATAACGTGTTCACTGACGAGCAGTTAACTATAGTTTACAAGAATCATTGCACTTTCAGCTGGAATATTGCTCACCCTTGTGGAGTGGATGTGGAGAGGTTGCACTAAAACAACTAGACAAAATTCAGAACAAAACTATAAGAATTATTAATAACACAGCTATTACAGATGAACTACCTCCCCTACAAGTAAGACGGAATGTTGCCTCCCTTGCATGATTTTACAGATGCTCTTATGACATTTGCCCAGACGAAACTGCATCCATTGTGCAACCTCTACACACCTCCCCCTGTGCTACACTGGCATCTGGTAGTGTTCATGACTGGAATGTCACACTGTCAATCTGCAGAACTTCTGCCCATCAGAATGCTTTTATTCCCCGAAGTGCATCTCTGTGGAAGTCGTTTCCCCTGAATATTTCTCCCAAAACGTCGACATACAGCAGTTCAAGTTCAACTGTTACAGATTTTTTGTAAATGGAGGACGCCTGTAATTTGGTGTATAGATTTTTTTTTCCTTTCCTCTTTTCATCTGCCGTAATAAATAACAGCCAATGACACTTAAATAAACCTTACTTTACTTACAAAATCACTACACATCACGTCAAAGAAATATTATTATTATTATTATTATTATTATTATTTTTAATAATAAACACGTGCAGGGTGAGGAGTAGCAACGTCCAGACAGCCTAAGTTTGCCCAGTTCAATGGGCCATGCTTCCATTCACAATCATTCAAGCCCACGGAATCCTGGCTCCATCAGATAAGCAAAAAAAAAAAAAAAAAAAAAAAAAAAAAAAAAAAAAAAAACCACGTTGTGTAGTAGCATTTCTTATTCCTATCTGATAGAGTCACTCTGCCCTAGGTTGGGAAAGGAGGTCCGGATGATGATGATGATGAAAAACACGTGCATTGCAGGATACGTCTATCCTAATTAGAATCACTTACAAACCTACTCAGGCAAGATCAATCAAGCATTTCACGTACTAAGTGGGAACAGTTACATTACTAGGTTCCTATATACAGGTTCAATACAAATTCTTTACTTACGGATCGATGTTTTGGAGTACATCTTACACTACATCATTAAGCTATGAAACGGACGTAGAGGAGGATGGAGTCGAGAGAGAAATGCTCTTCCACCTCTAGTCACTCTTCATTTATATCTCAGTAGCCAGAGCCGTGATTTCGCGAGAAATAAGTCAAATATCCTGGTTGACTGACCAACTCTGCTGGGTTGATCTTCGGCACGTGATCACCTGTACAACAAACTATCAGCTGATCACGCTCTCCCCTCCCGTTCGCTCACCACCAACAACAAATATGGCGACATAAATAATAAACAATATCTACCCGTACATGCAAAGTATAGAAACAATTGCATGACCCAATATTTACTGCTCAGAATATGCAACGACATTACAAACATATATGTCATCATAACACCAGCCACTCCGAACATAACCGTAATATGTCAGTTCAACATATCAAGGCAAACTTTTCACTACATTCCCAAGCTGACGCTATCGTAGACACTTCTTCGAACTTTTCTGCCTTCAGCACATTTATTTAGAGTACTTTTATTTTGTGAAGATATTTGCACGTTTAACTAAATAATAACCACCATATAATTCTTATTACTTAGCCATGACTAAATGTGAGGAAAAGTGGGAAGAATGTTGAGAAGTACTGAGAATCAGCTGAGTGGTGTTTACGTTTGCGATTCAACAGCAGCAAGTTGGAAGGGGGCAACACTGCTCCCAACCATTGTTGAGGCGAAGTCAACTTGAAAGGTCCTGGTTGGAATTTGATGACGTCACAATGCTGGATTTTGTGCTCGCCTGGACAAGAAAATGGCGACCAAGTCAACATTATGACATAAAAAGTCAACAGAATTCAACTTCGGTGCTTCTTTTTCCACCACCGACCTATCTGAACAGCAGCATTACATCTGTTTGCAATCATCTATATGAGAGGGTGGTCACACCTAGTTATTCAGCAGGAGATGGCAGCTACATTCTATAGAGATGGTCCTCAACACTTAGGTTGGATTCCACCTGCTATCTCTCCTGGAAATTTGACATGGGTTAATCCTTATCATTGCTGATACACCGTCCTCCAAACTGGGTTGCAGCTGAGTCAGTAACTTGAGCTAGGGTCAGTCGAGACAGAACAACATCACATGGTCACCTCACATGACCAAACCCCAAGATTAGTAGTAGGGCAGTGGATAGTAACACTTCCTTTCCTGAGGAAAGAAGTTTACAAGGAGAAATTTCCGTACAGTACATCTTACCAGGTTACATCCTAGACAACAGTCTACCAAAACATTCCTTTCCCTCTCCATAACATCCAAGGGGAATAGAGCCCAGTGGGTTAACTGTTGATTCCTGTCGCTATATTTTGCTAAGAACTTAAGGGAGTGGTTAGAAACAGTAATTGGAGTTGAGCCAGAACCAACATACACTATCAAATGTTGCAGGGCAAGTATAAGCGCAAGGAGTTCGTTTTCAATAGTGTAGTAAATCTTCTGGGCAACATTAAACTTTCTGCTAAAGTAAAAAAACAGGCAGTTAAACACCATGATCAATGTCTTGTAACAGAACTACACCGGCACCAATACTACTAGTATCAACAGCTAATTTAAAAGGCTAACTGAAATTTGAGACTTGAAGCACAGTGTGACTACACAGAATCGCCTCTCTTCTGAAAATGCCTCTTCACACTCTTCCTTCTGCTCATATTTGACTCTTTTCTTTAATAAGTCTATGAGGGGAGCAACAACATCAGAGAAATATAAGACAAACCTCTGATAGTAACTCACCATAACCAGGAATCTCCGCAATTCCCTTTTCTTCTTGGGCTGCCTGAGGTTAACAATGGTCTCATACTTACCATTAGGCAGACTTAGGTTGCCCAGTCCTACCATGTAGCCCAAGTACTGAACCTGGGCTTTTGCAAAGTTACACTTCACCAGGTTGATTACTAGGTAGATGACAGTCTCAACAGCAAGGCATCTAGCTGGACCAGGTGTTCCTCCCAGAAGTTACTAAATATAACCAAATCATCAGTGTATGTGACAAACCCCTTGATATCACTATAATCTGTTTAACTGACCTGTGCACCTGAGATGCATGGGACAAGTAGGGTGTTTTGGTTCGCGGCTGCTGATTGGCCGCCGATGATGTCCCTGAGGTAAATGCAGGCATGTATTGTAGTGCAACATGCGGACGTAGGGGTACACCGTGGGTGGGTGCAGTGCAACATGTGGACGTAGGTGTACACCGTGGGTGGATAATTTACTTCAAACGTTACTCATCGTTTTATAAAACTTTATAATCAACTTTAATTTTTTTATGACAGCAAACTTTTAAAGCTAATTTTGACCTCTGCAGCTTCGGAAATTGTTTCATATTTAAACTGGCTGCTTATATTGCAAGCAACTTACAAATGAAAATATACATGTATTAAAATAAGAAAAGCTGTAGATTTACGTCATCGGCGGCCATTCAGCAGCTGCGCCCTACTCGCCCCATACCCCTCAGCTGCACAGGTCAGTCAAATAGAGTATAGTAAGTTTGTTCATTAGCCTCTGCATCGTGGCTGGAGCATTTTCATATCGTGTGGCATTTGTAAGTAATACCACTAGCCAAAAAAAAAAAAAGCAGGTATTTTCTTGGGCCCTTTCTGTACGTGGAACTTAAGCAAATCAATTTTGGTAATGAACTTTGCAGTGCCTATATCATCAATGCAGCCATCTGTTCTAAGAAGTGGGTAGATGTCAGTCTTAGTGAGAGAATTGACCCTACGGTAATGTATGCAAAAACAATAGGACCCACCGGATTTTGGAACTAAGGTAACTGGGGAATACCACTCGCATTGGCAGCGCTCGATCAATCCCTGCTGCAACATGTAGTTCAGCTCCTGCTGGATAATGGACTGCCTTTATGAACTTGAACAGCAGGGGAACTACCTCACAGATAGCATTCGTCAGCCCAGGAACATCCCGGAAAACATCAGGGTACTTCCCTAAAAGGCCAGTCAGGTCAGCACGTCGTTCAGCTGTTAGTTGAGAGAATCTATCAGTTAACTCCGTTTACGTCGCCTGGTTCTCTCTCCAATTGGTAGTCTGGTCCAGTGTCAAGGGACAGCCCGGCTCATCCACCGCCTCGGCGCTGACACCACACATGCAACACTAGGGGGTCCCACACCCTTTCGCTCATGGTACTCCTTCAGCATAATGCCATAGTACAACCTTCTGTCTTCCTCCGGTCTGGGTTCTGAATAACATAGCTAATATCACCTAGCGTTTTTTGTACTGTATAAGGGCCTGAGAAACTTGCCTGCAATGGATGTCCACGAACAGGGAGCAATATTAGCAATTGTGTCCTGGGTGAAACAATCTAGTCCCAGCCTGCATGCTTTTATCATACCAACTCTTTGATTCCTTTGAGAGGATTCCGAGTTTCCCTTCTCTTCTTCTAAAAAGTTGCTGTATGATAGTATTGTGATACCAACTCTAAAGTATGGAAGTGAAGCTTGGACCATGTTGGAGGGACACAAATCAAGAGTGAGAGCAGTGGAAACGAGTTATTTGAAAGGGGCACGTAGAGCCACATGGAGGGACACTGACAAATGAGGAAGTGAAGAAGCATTGTGGTGTGGATGTGGATGTGATAGGACGCGTTAGGAGAAACACACTGAGATGGTTTGGCCATGTGGAGAGGATGGAGAGTGAGAGACTGACGAGAAGAGTGTATGTGAGTGAGGTGGAAGGGGGAGGCCATGGATGAGACGGGGGGATGGAGTGGAGAGGTATATGACAGAAGGGGGTGTGATCTGAGAAAAGGGCAGTGAAATAGTGAGCTACAGGGCGACATGGAGGCGATATGTTTGTGGCCACCCCTTACGGGATTAAGGCGTCTGGCAATAGACAGATAGACAGATACTTCTAAACTCTTGTCTAGACTTTCTTCGAAGTCTAAGACTTAGTTTAACAGATTAATACAGTATGACCATTATCATTGACTTACTATTCCTTATGCAGCTTAAATGGGCCTCTCACATCGTGACCAAAAATCAACTCAAATGGGGCCTAAGGACTCATTTGTCGTCTCCCAGTCCTATTCATGAACAATCCATTATTTCTTTATCATTTGATTGAGGATGAGATAATGTGTCTCCAGTGCTCCCTGACACTGAGGATGTTTAGGTTGAGGTGATCTGGAGGATTCCTAACTCTTTGAGGGTTTCTCGGAATAATTTTGTCATGAAATTGCTGTCCTGATTTAACTGCACCTCTCATGCAAGACCAAATCTAGTAACAAAAAACTAATCATCTCCCTTACTATTGCATTAACTGAAATGTTTCTCATGGGGATGGCTTCAGGATAACTAGTGACCATGTCCTAAATACACTAGTGACATGATAATGTCTATTGGTAGAAGGCCAATAGACTCTACAAGACACAGTAAATGAGGCATCAAAGAGAGTAAGAATAACCGATGGCGCTACAAGAGTAGGCTTGTTACAGTTAATGACCAGCTGCCAGGTGTGGCATAACCTACAATACCGAGAAACGTTTCGGCGAATTCCAGGCCAGTAGAACGGTTGCCAGATGCGAGACAGAGTCTTCTTCACCCTCAGGTGTCTTGCCAAAGTAAGATTATGAGCAACTGCTAGAATCTTTTGCCTCCGTATCTTTCAATCACTTGATGTACAGTACACTGACAAACGTCGTGTCGTGAAATTTGGTGAAAACATCTGCTGAAAGGCTTAAGTATTGGTGTGCTTTGCTTTGTGTCATACAGACAGTTGGTAGACTGACATGAGATGTCATTTGCTCCAGGTAATGAACCTGTGGAGGCAAGCATATTTTTTGTAATTAAGCGAAACATATCTATAAATTGAGTTTTTCCGACTGCTATTTTTACTTGATATATATGAACTGTTTCTCATTTGTTGTCTTTTTTTCACTGTCATGTCAGCAACACTGCAGTTCAGTTAGCTAAAGAACTGTCCTGAAATCGGTTCTCCTGTATTTATTTTACTTTTAATTAGCTTAAATTGGTAATTATGAGCTGAGATTCTTTTTATCAAACAAAATTTTCTAAACTATTCTACCTTATGAGCATAGAGTTACTGTATAATGATAATTAAATGTTTTGTTATGACTGGCGAAATTAATCCCACAGAATGAAATTCGAACACATAACTCAGAAGACCGAAGTCGACGCACAACTATTCGTGTGCTTCATTTTAGGTACACTTTGTCTCTTACGGCGCCAACACTGCTTGCAGGTGGTTTTGCCTTCTATCGTGAATATTTCCTGGTAATGTAGTGGTCTGATAACACGAGGGCGACCTGAACGATGACCGTTCTCTGTTGTGCCTCCCTCCCAAAATCACCTAATCCACCCTTCTACGGCTCTGATATCACGGAATGTTTCCACTATTTATTCAGGATTCTCTCCCCTTAAATAAGGGTAAATCCTGCCTCCTCTCATCTCCCTAGTAGTTGGATGCATGTTGCTTTCCTTCTCCATGCCAAGGTATATACTAGGTCTGTTTGACTCTTTGTGGTAAGGTGTAAGATATAACGGCCAGGTGATCTTCGCCTGACAGAATATGGTTCGTGTTTCGTCCCTCGGACGCAGCAATATTCGCGAATAGATGTTAAGGCTTCCGAATTTCCTGGATTCATTATACCGTCATCTCATCAGCAGCTGATACAAAGCTTGAGGAAGTCAGGCTAGCCAACCATGAATATGTAACTGTGGTAGATCTCTCAAAGTGTTTCACGTGTTTCACTTAATCTTCGAACAAAACAGCAACACGACTTTTGTCTCTGTTCATTCTCCCACTCATCATTATGAGCAGCGTGGAGGGTCTCCACCGACTCATCAACGAACCAATCGCTATTAAGTTGAAACACTCAGACAATTTAGCCTCACATTCTTCCTCACTCACCGTAGTGTCTAAGTTGCAGTCTCTGGATCAGATATCTGCATCTCAGGCAGTCTTAGACCTGCATTACTCAGTGGGGAGTCCTCAACCTCAGAGTCTGTCAACTGGGCAAAGAAAGTATCAGCACGAGAAGTATCTTGTGGTACCTCATTATTATTAACATTATCACTAACGTGACGGGATTTTGTCATCTATGGCAGGGAACAGTGTAGGGCATTCTGCTTCCAGTTCTTTTGTCCCCCCCTCACTTATGGAACTTTTTGGTACACAGGAAACCGTACTCACTTGTCCTCCTACTAAGCCATTACCCAAAAGAAAAGTGACCCATTTCACAGGTAACTGGTTCACGACACCCACTCGTACTGGACCTGTAACTAAATATGGCTGGAGTTTCACTTCAACCAGGGAAGACAGACACATAATCAGCTATTTCCTGTAATAAAACATTCACTGTGTTCAGCCACATCTATTATTCCCTTCAGCATAAGAGACTGTGAAGCATCTTCTAAGCTGTACAGCTAACCTGATCCACTCTTACGCTGATGATTCCACCCTTCACCTTTCCATTCGGTTCCCACAACGTCCATATCAGCAGTTGCTTTAACAAACAAGGGATGATGCTATGGCACACCTAATGTCTGACTTGGCTCTTAACTCTGACGGGTAAAAATAATCTTGTTGTTTTTAATACATCAAAAACTCAGTTCTTACACCTATCAACCCGACATAGTCTTCCACAGGAATACCCACTAATGTTTAATAACGTCCAGCTCGTTCCTGCATCATCCTTGAACATGTTTGGGGTTTCATTCACTCGGGATTTATCTTGGAAAGAACATATTACATCTCTTGTGAAATCTGCTTCCAAGAGATTAGGCGTGCTAAGCCGACTCCGAACCTTCTTTACCCCTGCACAGTTTTTGACTTTATACACAGGGTTTTATTCGCCCCTGTTTAGAGTACAACTCTC
>JAGKTI010038154.1:0-10771 GCA_018397915.1 Birgus latro | reverse complement strand
GTAAACACTCGAGAACCGGAATTCCCAGGATTTGACAGTGAAACAAATGTAATGGACCTGGTTAAAACATTGATTATGAGAATTAGTGGTCTAGAAAAGAAAGTGGAGGATCTAGTATCAAGAGACATGCCTGAAAAGACCGAAAATACTATACAGAGTTTGATACAGGCCAATGAGACAGCGAACCAGGAGATCCAGAATTTAAAACGAGAAAATATTGAATTACGGAGAAAACTAGAAGAAAGCAGTAACCAAACAGAGAAGGTAAGTAGTGTGTTAGAAGAGCAAAAGGCAAAATGGGCACATGTGGAAGAAGAACAGAAAGAAGTAGTCAGTTTAAGGGAAATTATTCAGGAAGAAAGGGAAATGAACAAGAAAAAAATGGAAGAAAATGTAGTGAAAATATTGAAGAAAAAAGAGAAAATAGTGAGAGAAACAGTAGAAAGGAACAGATGTGTGATAATATTTGGAAACAGGGAAGAAGAAGAAAAAGTTAGGTCTGTGAGACTCAAGAGAGACTCAAATCAGGTGAGGCAAATATTGGACAAGATCGATCCCGAAGGAAACAAGTGGGAAAAAGAAATTGAGGAAGTAAGGAGGATAGGGCCATATAAGAAAGGGGAAGCAAGACCAATGAGAGTTAAGATGTCTTCAGAAAGTGTTGTAAATGACATACTTAAGGTGACCTGGAAACTAAGTAAAGAGGCAGGAATGGAAAATATTATAGTAAGAAAAGACTTGAATGAAGAAGAAAGAGAAGTCTTAAAATCTTTGAAGGACCAAGTAAAGGAAAAAAAATGACAGGAGGACAGAGGAAGAACGTAAAACTTTTTTTTGGAGAGTGATGGATATGAAGGCAAGGAAGTGGTATGTGAAGAACTAGACGTGAAGGAAACAAAGGGGATGGATATGAATATGAAAAAGAGAAGAACGAGTAAAGATAACAACAGTGCAGCAAATCTGAGCATCATGTATAGTAACGTAGATGGATTAATATCTAAGAAAGGGGAAATTGGAGACTACTTAAATGAAAATAAACCTGAAATTGTTTGCCTAGTAGAGACTAAATTGCCCCGAGATGTCGATATAAAATTATTTGGCTGGACTAATTATAAGATTTGGAGGAAGGACAGAGAAGGCAAATTTGGGGGAGGAATAGTGATATTAACCCATAATGACCTAAGAGTAAAGAATATAGAAATTGAAAATACTAAGGCTGAACTTTTGGGAGTTGAAATAGAGGACAATTATGGAGAAAAAACGGATGTAATAGTTTTTTATATGCCCCCCAAAACTAGGGCATGGACAAAGGAAGATTACGAACAGTTAATAAGTGAATCCATTATTAGGCTAGAAATGTTAATTGAACGAAGAAATAGAATAATATTAATGGGAGATTTTAACTGTAGAGAAGTTGATTGGGAAAGTATGGATGCTGGGAACAATGAAGAATCATGGGGAAATAAATTAATGGAATTGATGATGGAAAACATGTTAACCCAGTTGATCAAAGAAAACACAAGGATTAGGGGTGTTGATGAACCATCCAGGCTTGACCTATTATTCACAAAGGACCGAAATGATGTGAGGAACATAACCTACCATTGCCCCTTTGGTAAAAGTGATCATCTGGTAATTGAGATGGATGTGGTAGGAGTGAGGGAAGGAGAAAGAGATGAAAAACACAGAGAAAATAGATACAATTATGGGAAGGCAGACTTTGCTTCCCTGAGAAACTTTTTCCAAAATGTAGAATGGAGTAAAATGAATATGATCACAAATGTTGATGAGAAATATGAGTTTTTGATAGAAGTATATAAAACAGGAGTTACTAAGTATGTCCCAAAATTTTCTGCAGCTATGGAAAGGAAGAAAGAATGGTTTAACAACAGATGTAGGATGGCACAAGAGGCAAGAAAAAAAGCATGGAAGAAAGTGAGAAGAAGGTATAGTGAAAGGGCCTGGGAGGAGTACAAGCAGGTTAGAAATGAATATGTAAGGATACGGAGAGAAGAGGAAAGGAAATACGAAAAAGATATTGTATCTAACTGTAAAAAAGAGCCAAAACTATTTTATAGGTTTGTAAATGGCAAAATGAAAGTTAAGGACAGTATAATACGACTGAGGGATGGAGATGAAACATACGAAAGAGAGGAAGACTTGTGTGAAATAATGAACAACAAGCTACAGTCAGTTTATGTATTGGAAGACGAATTTAGGGAGCCTGAAATGGAACCAAGGCTGACGAGAATGACCGAAATTACAGTTGACATGGATGAGGTGCTACAGCTGATGAAGGATTTGGATGTGAGAAAAGCAATGGGACCAGATGGTGTGGCTGGATGGATCCTGAAGGAATGTGCCGACCAGTTAGTGTGGCCAGTTTATGTCATTATCAAAACCTCGCTTGAAAAGGGACAGTTACCTAAAGATTGGAAAAGAGCAAGTATTGTGCCAATCTTTAAGGGAGGAGATAGGGAGGATCCACTTAATTATAGACCTGTGTCACTTACTAGTAATGTTTGTAAAATCTGTGAGAAAGTTATTAGAAAAAGATGGATAAAGTATTTAGAAGAAAATGAAGTGATAACACCAAGACAGTTTGGTTTTAGGGAAGGAAGATCATGTATTACTAACCTACTAAGTTTCTACAGTAGGGTAACAGATGTCATACAGGAGAGAGAGGGATGGGCAGACTGTGTCTATCTGGATCTTAAGAAAGCATTTGACAGGGTACCCTATAAGAGACTACTGTGGAAGTTGAGGACATTTGGAGGGGTGCATGGGAAACTATTAAAGTGGATGGGAGATTATTTGATAGGAAGGCAGATGAGAACAGTAATAAGAGACAAGGTATCACAATGGAGAAATGTGACTAGTGGAGTACCCCAGGGCTCTGTCTTGGCCCCAGTAATGTTTCTGATATATGTAAATGATTTGCCAGAGGGTTTGAATAGTTACATGAGTATGTTTGCAGATGATGCTAAAATTATGAAACATATTAAATGTATTGATAGTTGTAAAGAACTGCAAGAGGACTTGGACAAAATACACAGCTGGAGCCAGACTTGGAAAATGGACTTTAATGCCAAGAAGTGTCATGTATTAGAAATGGGTATAAGTGAAAGAAGACCACACTGGACATATAAAATGGGCGATGAGATGATTAGTAAAAGAAAGGATGAGAAAGATTTGGGAGTGATTATTCGGGATGACTTGTCACCAGAAAAGCATATAAATAAAATTATTGGGGGAACTTATGGATTACTGACCAACATGAGAGTGGCTTTTAATTATATGGATGAAGATATGTTGAGGGAGTTGATAGTGACCATGATAAGACCAAGACTAGAGTATGCGACGGTGGTATGGTCACCTCATTTGAAGAAACATATTGATAAACTAGAAAGGGTCCAACGGATGGCAACGAAGATGATACCGTGTTTAAGGGAACTCACCTACGAGGAGAGATTGGAAAAACTGAAGTTACCAACATTGCACGAGAGAAGGGAAAGAGGTGACTTGATCACGATATTTAGAAATGTAAGAGAATTGGAAAGGGTGGATACAGAGGATCTTTTTGTGTTGGATGATGGAAGAACAAGAGGTCATGGCTTCAAGTTGAGGAAAAGTAGATGTCTTAATGATCTCAAAAAGTTCAGTTTCCCGAATAGAAGCATAAGTATTTGGAATGACTTAGACGAAGAGGTGGTGCAGGTGAAAAACATTCATGTATTTAAAACTAGATTAGATGAATGTAGATATGGAGACGGGACAACACGAGCTTAGCTCAATTCCTGTATACTACAAATAGGTAAATACAAATAGGTAAATACACACACACACAATAGAGGACAGTTATGGAGAAAAAAATAGATGTAACAGTATTTTATATGCCCCCCAAAACTAGGGCATGGACAAAAGAAGATTACAAACAGTTAATAAGAGAATCCATTACTAAACTGAAGATGTCAACTGAATGAAGAAATAGAATAATAATAATAATGGGAGATTTTACCTGTAGAGAAGTTGACTGGAAAAGTACAGATGCTGGGAATAATGAGGAATCATAGGGAAATAAATTAATGGAATTGGTGATGGAAAACATGTTAACCCAACTGAATCAAGAAAATACAAGAATTAGGGGTGACGACGAACCATCAAGGCTCAACTTAGTATTCACAAAGGACCCAAATGATGTAAGGAACATAATCTACCAATTCCCCTTCGGTAAAAGTGATCATCTGGTTATTGAGATGGAAGTGGTAGGAGTAAGGGAAGGAGAATGAGATGAAAAACACAGAGAAAATAGATACAATTATGGGAAGGCAGACTTTGTTTCCCTGAGGAACTTTTTCCAAAATGTAGACTGGAGTAAAATGAATATGATCACAAATGTTGATGAGAAATATGAGTTTCTTATAAAAGTATATAAAACAGGAGTTTGTAAATAAGTCCCAAAATTTTTTGCAGCTATGGAAAGGAAGAAAGAATGGTTTAACATTCAGCTATGGAAAGGCAAGAAAATGAGCATGGAATAAAGTGAGAAAAAGGTATAGTGAAAGGGCTTGGGAGGAGTACAAGCAGGAAAGATATAAATATGTAAGTGTGCGGAGAGAAGAAGAAAGAAAATACGAAAAAGATATTGTAACTAAATGTAAAAAAGGGCTGAAACTGTTTTATAAGTTTGTAAAAGGTAAAACGAAAGTTAAGGACAGTATAATACGATTGAGGGATGGAGATGACACATACGAAAGAGAAGAAGAATTGTGTGAAATAATGAACAACAACCTGCAGTCAGTCTATGTGTTGGAGGAGGAATTTAGGGAACCTGAAATGGAACTCAGCATGACGGGAATGGCAGAAATTACGTTGATGTGAATGAGGTGCTACAGCTGATGAGAGATTTGGATGTGAGAAAAGCAATGGGACCAGATGGTGTGGCTGGATGGATTCTGAGGGAATGTGCGGACCAGTTAGTATGGCCTGTGTATGGGATCATTAAGACATCACTGGAAAATGGACAGTTACCTAAAAGTTGCCAATCTTCAAGGGAGGAGATAGGAAAGAACCACTCAATTACAGACCCATATCACTTACTAGTACAGTACAGACAAGTTGGTTTTAGGGAAGGAAGATCGTGTGTTACTAACCTACTATGTTTCTACAGTAAGGTAATAGATATCATACAAGAAAGAGAGGGATGGGCAGAGTGTGTGTATCTTGATCTCAAGAAAGCATTTGACAGGATGGCCTATAGGAGACTGCTGTGGAAGTTGAAGACCTTTGGAGGGGTGTATGGGAAACTATTAGAGTGGATGGGAGATTATTTGATGGGATGGCAGACGAGAACACTGATAAGAGACAAGATTTCAAAATGGAGAAACGTGACTAGTGGAGTACCCCAGGGCTCTGTCTTGGACGGAATGATGTTTCTGATATATGTAAATGATTTGCCAGAAGGACTGAATAGTTACATGCGCATGTTTGCAGATGATGCTAAAATTATGAAACATATTAAATGTATTGATAATTGTAAAAAACTGCAAAAGGACTTGGACAAACTCCACAGCTGGAGCCAGACATGGAAAATGGATTTCAATGCCAAGAAGTGTCAGGTATTAGAAATGGGAATGAGTGAAAGAAGACTGCACTGGACATATAAAATGGGAAATGAGATAATTAGTAAAAGAAAGGATGAGAAAGACTTGGGAGTGATTATTCGGGATGACTTGTCACCAGAAAAGCATATAAACAAAATCATTGGAGGAACTTATAGGTTACTGACTAACATAAGTGTGGCTTTTAATTATTTGGACGAGGAAATGTCGAGGGAGTTGATAGCGACCATGATAAGACCAAGACTAGAGTATGCGGCTGTGGTATGGTCACCTCATTTGAAGAAGCATATTGATAAACTAGAGAGGGTTCAACTGACGGCAACGAGGATGATACCATGCTTAAGGGAACTCACCTACGAGGAGAGATTGGAAAAACTGAAGCTACCAACACTGCACGAGAGAAGGAAAAGAGGTGACTTGATCACGATATTTAGAAATGTAAGAGAATTGGAAAGGGTGGATACAGAGGATCTTTTTGTGTTGGATGATAGAAGAACAAGAGGTCATGGCTTCAAGCTGAGGAAAAGTAGATGTCTTAATGATCTTAAAAAGTTCAGTTTCCCGAACAGAAACATAAATACAGTATTTGGAACGACTTATATGAGGGGGTGGTGCTGGCGAAAAACATTCATGTGTTTAAAACTAGATTAGATAAATGTAGATATGGACACAGAACACAAGCTTAGCTCAATTTTTATATATTACAAATAGGTAAACACAAACACACACACACATACATACCCGCTAAATACTTGGTGTAACATACAATATCTGTACATCAATGTCATTTATACAACACATCACAAACATTAAAAATAAATTAACACCAAGACTCAATGTCCAAAGGTCACTTGCCCATACAACATTCGGACACAACAAAGAAACCACAAACGATAAATACATTCAGTGATGAAATATGCAAGCCCTGCTTGGGCTTCTAATCTCACTGAAACACTATAACACTATACAGACCATACAGAACAAGGTCCTAAAAAAAATCACAGGCTGCACAGCTACTACACCTACAGACCACCTACACCAAGACACCAAAGTCCTCAAAGTGAACAATCATCTAGACATGAGAGGCACACAAAAATTCTTGTCCCAGCCTCCACAAACTGACACCATCCACTACACTACCGTACATGGCAGCACATTACACACATCAAGGAACAACAAACCAACACCCAGCACACAATATCATACACAAATACAGCCATCTCGCCTAAAGTGTGCCTTCGCAAAGTGCGTCTTGTCTATTGTGCGACGTGGGTCCGATAATACTTAATTATTCAGAAATTGCATTTGCTACTAGCAATGTGCGATGAGCATGAAAAATTGAGGCAAATACTGTATTCTCTCACAACTCGCAAGCATAATTTGTAGCAGGCGATAAGTAAGGGTGGGGCTGGTGAGTATGTGTGGTGGGGTGTAAGTGAATTCTGGATCAATTCGCCCATCAAAATATGGACGATTCCCCATCAGGACAATTAGCACCCAGGACAATTCCCCGTCATTCTATAAATATACTTATTATTAATTAATCAATACTTTAATAACTATACTTCAGGGGGATCCATCAAAGTCTATGTTCAATAGCATAGGCTTTGGATACTATTTATTAGTTGCACTTTAGTCAATAATTAACTTATTGTTTCCTCACTGTAGTCGCCTTTGAATTATATTCTAGCATCAACAACAGCTGTCTTCATTAATGACGGCAAATTGTCTGGTTATTGTTGTGACGGCAAAGTGACTTGAGAGCGAACTGTCCCGAAACCCAGCCTCGGGTACCACAACAACAATTCGCATTATCGACCCTCTGTACAATGCTGGTAAGGTCTTGAATTATCATAATAAATACACAGTATAACTCCTGCATGTTTCTACTGTAAGTTTTCCTTCTGCATTTTAGTTAGGGATAGGTATTGGTGAATCAATATATGAAAATTCAGGATGTGGCACCCATAAAACCATTTTAACGTGGGATCCTATGATTCGCGAAGTGTGAATTTACAGTGTGACGGGCTGTGTTGCCCATATTCATGCACTTTAAGCGAGATGACTGTAATGCCATCTCTCCCCCCTCACCTGCCTCAAACCAGCTTCCACAAGCATAGCCATGCTCAAATCCTCGCTGCTCCATTCAGTCACTCAAAGAGAGCACACAGCTGCATGCATAACCTCCCAATATCCACCCTTCTGAATCCTACTTCCCCCGTGAGGAGAGGGCCTACCTGACAAGGCTAAGATGTGGGTATCATCCAGCGCTCTTGGGTTATCAGAAGAGGCTAGATGACTGTCGCTGATGCCCGTCCAGGATGCAACACATCACCCCATACTATTAAGCACATTATGGAAGACTGCACTGCACACAACTGCCTGCATCAACAACACAACATACACTTCTTGAGAGTTCTGTGGAAAAGCTCTGTCTGGGACGTGGCCTTCCTAAGGGACTCGGGACTGTTCGGCCAGACTACCTAGGGAACAACTGCTAGTACTACCATTACTAGAAATTAATGTACAAGAATACGTAAGAAGGAAGAAAGGAACTTTGAAAAAGGTATAATTGACAAATGTAAGGAAGAACCTAAATTGTTTATGGCAAACAGAAACAAGAGGAAGAAATCAACAAACTGAGAGTAGAAAGAAGTCTATAAACATGCGACAATGCAAACTGAAATAAAGAACAAATGATTCCAATCGGTTTTCACTAAAGAACGTGGTTTGTGGAGAGGGAGGGAGTGACTAGAAATGTAGTGCTAAAAGCTATAAAAGTGGAAGTGCTGGAAGTGCACATATTACTGGAAACAAGATGTCAGGAAGGCCCCAGGACTGGACGGAATCTCTATAAAGGAATGCAGAAAACAACTAGCAGATAAGATTCATGGTTTAAATGTGTGTTCTCTGGAAGAAGGGAAAGTGCCTTGGGAATGAAGGAGGACCAATGTGGTACCAATTACAAAGGAGGGAATAAGGAAGAGCCCTTGAATTACAGACAAGTGACCCTTACCAGTGTGGTCATAAAATTGTGTGAGAGAATCTTGAAAGACAGATGGATAAAATATCTGGAGGGGGTGGACATTTTGGCAGAAAGTCAGTTTGGATTAAGAACTGGGAGGTAGTGCGTCTCTAACTTACTGTGCTCAAGGGTGATTGATGTGCTACAAGAGAGAGATAGTGGGGTGGATTGTGTGTATTTAGATCTGGAAAAAGCCTTTGACAGGGTAACCCATAGGCAACTAATGTGGAAACTGGAGCACATAGAAGGACTGAAGGGGACCCTCTTGGAGTGGATGAGAGACTTCTTGAGAGACAGACAGATGAGGACAGTAATAAAAGACAAGACGTCAGGATGGAGGGAAGTAACAAGTGGAGTCCTGCAAGGCTCGGTGCTGGCGCAGGTAATGTTTCTGATTTATGTAAACGATATGGTGGAGGGAATGAACAGTTATGCAAGTCTGTTGGCAGGCGATCCAAAGATCGTGAGGAGAGTAGAAGTTGAAGAGGACTGTAAAATGCTAAGGGAAGATCTTGACAGGATTTATGATTGGAGATGGATATTGGAAATGAAATTCAATGCAAAAAAATGCAAAATACAGTAATCTTCCCACTATCCGACGTAACAGAGCCAAAGGCATGACCGGAAAGTGGTCTTGTCTGGATAGTGGCCCTGAAGCTCCAGCACCGGTCATTCTTGACCCTAACCTAACCTAACCTAAATCAGAAAACCACCTACCTACCTCCCTACCAGACATGCATAGGACTTATTTAAGACCCCATTCACATAAATAATGGACACAAAGCATGAATTAATTGAATTTTAACCAAAAATAATGATTTTGAGGAGAGTAAGGCAGAGGTGTTCACAAGCTGACAGCATAATGTAAGTATCGGACATGGCAATCACTAAGAAAACCACCTCTTTCACAGCCAGTGCACTCAAATATGGGACACGAAGCATGAAGTAAATAAAATGTAACCAGAAAAATTATGATTTAGAGGTGACTAGGGCAAAAATGTTCACCAGTTGACTAGATAGTGAACACATGTAAGAGACATGGTAATCACTGAGAAAATCACCTCTTTCACAGCCTGTGCACTCAAATATGGGACACAAAGCATGAAGTAAATAAAATGTAACCAGAGAATGATGATTTAGACGTGATTATGGAAAACATTTGGACGCTGACAGTGTACGGACATGTCCGTGGTGGCTGTTTACCCAACCTCTAAAGCTCTGACGGTGGTGAAAATGCTCCTGAAGCATGTACAGTAATCCAGTGTTGAATTACACTTAATCCTTAGCACTGTGAATTATGATTATTTAAACAAAAACTCACAGCAGTTCAGAGACAACTGTCGGAGTGGCGGGAGGGGCAGACAGTGGGAATGTGAATGTAAACAAGGCCGTTCAGCACTGTGTGCCAAATTCAAACTTATGGGTCAAAAAAATCGGATTATTTTTTCGATTTTTTTTGCAATTTTTTTGGCATTTTTGGGTTTCAAACATCAGCCTATGATGTTCGAACAGTGGTGTAACCGGATAGTGGTCGTCCGGAAAGTAGAGAGATTACTGTACTGGAAATGGGTAAATGTACCAAGAGGCCATCAAGGAATTATTTGACAGGAAAGGAACCACTCTCAAAAACAAGAGAAGAGAAGGAACTGGGAGTGTTGGTCCAGGATAATTTGTCACCTGAAAAACACATCAGTAAGATTGTCAGAGAAACATACAAGCTCTTGACAAACATAAGAGTGGCATTTCAAAACAGGGATGAGGAAATGATGAAAAACTTGTTAGTGACTATGATCCACCCCAAGTTGGAATATGCAGCAGTAGTGTGGTCTCCACATAAAAAAAGATATAAACAAGATCGTGAGAATATGAAGAAAAGCAACCAGATGGTCGCTAGCCTGACAGATCTATCATACAAGGAAAGACTAGGAAACCTGGGTCTGCCCTCCCTACAAGAAAGAAGAGAGAGGGGTGACATGATTGCAGTGTTCAGGGCCATGATAAGAGTAGACAAAATAGACAGAGAAAATCAGTTTGTATGGGATGGGGTAGCATCAAGAGGACATGGAAAGACATTGAAAAAAAAAACAAGTTGCTTGAAGGATATCAAGAAAAACAGTTTTCCACA
>JAGKTI010038153.1:0-10771 GCA_018397915.1 Birgus latro | reverse complement strand
AAAAAAAAAAAAAATGCCCTCCGTTTTTTGTGTGTCTCCCTCAGACTTTCATAAATCTGGTGCTGTACAGTTAAATTCAGTGGCTTGCCTTCCTCCCCACCAGCAAAACGTCAGCGGTAAATGTTTGGGGAAAAAAGCTCGGAGATAATTTATGGTGCTGGTATATGGTGATGGGGAGTGTGGGGAGTGGAGTAAGATGGAGTATGAGGGGATGGAGTATGGGATGGGGAGTAAGATGGAGTGTGGGGAGTTCAGATGGTGTGTGGGGAGGAAAGTAAGATGGGGTGTGGGGAGGAGAGTAAGATGGAATGCGGGGTGGAGGGTAAGATGGAGTGTGGGGAGCATAGTAGGATGAAGTGGTGGGAAGAGGAGTAAGATGGAGTGTGGGGAGCTAAGATGAAGTGTGGGAAGTGGAGTAAGAAGCGGTATTAGTATATGGTGATGGCGAATGTGGGGAGAAGAAGAGAGGATAAGGAAGATGGAGAAGGTAAACAGAGAGTACTGTAAAAAGAAGGTAAGAAAGGAAAAGAAAAGAGAAAGATAGGTGACGAGGACGAAAAAGAATTTTGATGAGAAGAGGAAGATAGAAGATGAGCGAGTTTTAAGGGGGATATGTTAAAAAAGAAGAGGACTTTGATAACTTATATAGAGAGTGATGGATGGGTTGCAGATAAGAAGTGAGAAAAGGGGGGGAAAAGAAAGGAGATAGAGGAAGAAGAGCAAGAAAAATGATGGTGGAGGAGAATTTTTTATGATGAGAAGGAATGTGAAGTAAAAATCGACGGTGAAAAGGGAGGAGAAATGAGAAAGATGCTGGATTAGGAAAGGAATTTATGATAGGAAGAAATGGAAACTGAGGCAGAGGTAGAAGGTAAGAAAGAAGAGGGGAGAAGTAGACAGTTAGGGAGAGTTTGACGATAAACAGGGAGGGGAAGAGAGGAGGAAAGATAACGAAGGGAGGAGAGTTGGCATCGACAAACATCGAGCTGTTTGTAGTCAGGTCCTAAGACTGAAATACCGTAGTATTACTTCCCGTTTTGTGCACAGGAAAAACAACGTGCAAGAATTTCTTTATATTTTACAGTACGAATGATTAACATTTTTATTTAATAATTCACTTTCGAATACCTGTATTTCTGCTGCTGTAAATAAAAGTAATGATTAGGACTACAAGTACAGTAATTCCGGTCTGACTGGCCGTGCAGATCCATCAACCGCAAGCAAACAGTCGCCTCTGCAGGGCTGTCCCCTCTGTTGAATCGATGTTCCCTTGTGGTGGACGGTACCTCGCCACAGCGAGGTGCGAAGTGTGAAGGTTTGGTTCCTGGACGGACGCCGAAATTGCATCTCTCGACCCAATTAAGAGGCACCCCATAGTTGACCACATCACCGTTATTTGGTTCAAGTGTCACGTTCTAATGTAAATGGTTTCCTGGGTTGCAGGGGACCATCAGGCTTGGCATTCCTTGTAGAGTCAGTAAAGAAGTTGGCAGCACTGCATCAGGCAAGTGGATGAGCCACTACCTTCCACTGAGCATAGAATATTAATCTCGGTTCGTCATTAATACAAGTGAGACGTTATTCTTGTTTCACATGCAACACTTTTTGTAAAAAAGTAAAACAAGTGAAAAAAATGAAATATTAAGTTACTATGCGGATACATGAAAGAAGTAAGATAAATGTTGGGTAGGCAGTCTGAAAAAGCTTCTCACTCTATTGCGTTTAATTGTCGTGAAATTTTGTAGCAACAATAGCGTAACTGAACAGAAATAAAATATCCAGTATATGTAGATCTGCATCTTTACTTAAAAATGCACTGAAGCGAGAGAATGTGTTATATTTATGATTCATGTAAAGGGAATGAATAATGTAAATATATTGTGTACGACGCGACTTGTAACTGATGGCTTTTCATTGTACAGTTGCTGTCAGGACTATCGCTCCACTTTTTGGCTGAAAAAATACGAAACCCTTACACAAGATTCTCAAAAGTTTGTTGGGTTTCTAATGTGACATCGCTAAGTTTCAAAAGCCATTGTTATGATTGTACACTCTCTTGCTGTTTACCGTAAGGCGGTGGATCGATGTTAAGAGTCCACAGTAGTTCCTTAACGAAAGTGATTAGGGCCGTACTATAAAAACTAAACGCCAGTATTGCCGAACGTGAGCGTCGTACCATAAATAAATTTGCTCTTCACGCCAGGCGATCGTCACCTGGGCGTAGAATAATATTGGAATGTGACAGGAAGATAAACACCATTAGGGACCCCCTTTTTGTGTAACAAACTTATTTATTCATAAATACGAAAGCCTGTTTTTCCATTTCCGAACACTGAATAATTCAGAAATAGAACTTTCCTCGGCAAGCTAAAATGCCGAAGAAATATAGAGAAATAGCTGTTCAGAAAATTGTACAAGACTGAACGTTTCTGAAACGAATACGAGTGAATAGGATCAAACAAAAACATCGGTGGCAGTGAGGTGGCGACATAGTGCATAAAATTTAAGTTATGATAATAAATTGTGCTCCTGCGTTAATTTCAGACAACCTGTGTAATATCTCACTAGATTTTTGAAACGGCAACAATCAAAGTTTGTGTGTTAACCAGCTCAGTGTTGTAGTTTTTGCATTTGAAGGAAAGCCTATAAGCTTCTGCCTCAAGCCAAATAATATGTGTGTGACAATCTTGGGATTGGAAAATCATTAAATAAATGACCCTTTTTTGTTAATGGGGTGCTTCTTGAAGTATATCACATTCAGTTCAAGTGTAGCTGATTCATGCAGTAGCAGCAGTGGTTGCTAACAATTAGTGTAAGTCACAATACTGCTTTCCTCTGATATCTGAGGGTAAATTGGCTAAGTATATAATATATGGGACGAGTATTTATACAATATTATATTACATGGCAGAAACTATGGGTATTAGAATTAGGTCAGTGTTGATAAATGATTAGTTAGGTTTGTATTTTTCACCAGCTTAGTGTTCCCTTATACCACCGTAACAGAAATGGGTAAAAAAAAAAGTACATTAATTTTTCATCAGTACTAACAAATAAATTCAATCACTTAAGTTCTTTATTGAAATATGTCGCTCGTTGTTGCACCAAAATAAATTAATGACCTGATTTAGTTAAGATAAAGTTAAGTAATGCAACCAGATGAGTGAATTGGTTAGCATGAGGGCTAAAATATTTAATACCTATTTCAGTCAAGCACTCAAATTTGAGCATAGGCATGTTGGCTTTAATGCAAAATTTGTTAATAAAACAATGCCGATATATTTTTTCTTCATGAGATTCACTTAAAAGAAAAAACAATCCTGAGATATCCTAAGAGTTTTTCTTACCTGTAAATAGCTGCAGGCCTAATTAAGTGGCCTGTATCATGCATATATAATTAAAAAAAATAGTTTAGTAGATGGAAGTAACAGTTACTGTAATGGAGTGGATGGGTGTAAGAAAGGCAGGGAATATTGGTTTGGGAGGAATGGTTGTACAGAAGAATGAAAGGAGCAGTTAAACAGTGAGAATGACAAACGGGAAATAATGAGATACCGGTAAATATTTGGTGAAGGAGACAAACATCAAGCTTATGGACAGTTTAGGAGAAAGCAAGGAAAACAGAACAGTAAGCAGATTGGAATGTATAAAACAGAACTGGGTGAAAGTACTGTAGAAGTGGAATGATTTCTGGGAAATACTGTACTATACCATGTAACTTGAGAAATCATTGCACAACGTTTGAAGGGGAAAGTAATACCGGTAATCAAGAATGCATGATTACTGAACTAGACTGAAAATTAACTAGTAATACAACTGAGACACAGAAGGTGGCAATAGTATAGGGAGAAGAAACTATAGCCAGACATTTTAAAAGCGAAAGAACAACCGTGACAGTGTATACATCTTAACCTATATTTTTTAACATGGTCTGCTGGTCATGGCTGAATGATGGATGTGGAAAGAAACTGAAAAAAAAAAAAATGGAGGAGTAGGTATTTGTGCATCGTTCATGTGTTGGTGCTGCAGTGAATATCACCACTCAACCAGCTTGGAAAGAAGCAAAGCAGCCTGCACGCTAAAAATAATTCTATAATAACAATGTATTTACATATTGCAGTATAGATTTAGGAACATATGATGTCCTGTTACAGTAACTTACAGGTGCATATGATCAGGATATAGCCTACTGTGATGTAGTTCCTGATTGTTGGGCTGGCAGGAAACATATGAAAGTCTATGCAGTATGCAAAAATACATTCACTTTCCTCGTATAGATTTACATCTAGATATCTTCAATAGTTAATTCATGCAAATAATGGCAAAAAGAGGATGGATTATAATTCATGCTTAGGCTATATAGTATATATACTACATCTTGCTCGTAAATGCATCCTCTTTATGCGTTCTACCGTAATTTTGTTACCAGTTTTAGCGCATATATACATATTCCCTCAATAAAAATAACAGTTTAGAATGGGTTAGCGAAGTTTTTGGCTTATTAGACAGAAGAAACATTTAAAATTCGCCTGCTGTTAGCGCTCATGCAGCGCATTCTTGTCCAGTCTAGTGACTAGCACGCCATTCAAACTCCTGAGCTAGGTTTCGCCAAGACTGACGGTCCAGATTTTTTATAGCAAGATGATAAACGCTCAGGAACGTCTGACGACTGAACGTCGCCGTCGGAACGCCTGAGCTCTTGGTTTTTATAGTACGCCCTAGGTAGAGCAGGAAAGGTCATTATGATATGAGAGGATTAGTATTACTTAAAAATCGCAAGGATAGCTCGTGGTGTTATTGCAAAAACAAAAACAAAACAAAACAAAGTATAGTGATTTGTGATGAATTATAAAGAAGAGCAGAAAAACGAAGGAAGGGTAAAAGAAGTTACGAGGTTTTCATGTTACACGAGTACAACGACTTAACATTACACGAGGCAAAACGGTGCGGGGTAATATTTTGATGGAGGTACCAGATGAGGAAATGAGATAAACGAGAAGGCCATAGAAAATATAGACATTAAAGGAAGAGCTACACTTGAAAAACGTCATATCATACATCCATATACATACAGATCGAAATTAACAGGGATGTGAAAAAGGTGCATAAATAATACGAAGTGCTTAAGAGGTCAGAAAGAAAGTTATAATTTTTAATGTATAATAAACATTTACATGTTATTCATGCGGTGATAGTTCAGTGGTGGTTAGCTTAAATGAAATGTTTCATTCCAAGATATTCTTGGATGATCATGATAACTGATGATTTTTTTTTTTTTTCAGGGCAGGCAACCCGCTCCTCGATGACGCAGCGCTAAACAGTAAGTGAATCACTGAGCTAGTTTCGTTCCCCCCCCCCCCCCCCACCCGCTACGCCCCCCACCTCACATCTTCCTTCCCAGAGATGGCAGTTCAGTTTATTCAGTATTGTCTGGTGTAATAAACATCTGTCTAGGGCAAAATTTGTGATATCTTACAAAATTTAATGGCATCTCGTCAATATGTTACTGAGCGTGTAACGATTGGAGCATTTTCTAATCATATCCTTAATTCGAGGTACTCAACCACATTTCTTCTTTTCTTAAAGCGTCGTATGGTTTGGCAACAGTACCCCTCACCCCACCGGCGCCACAGCCCCTCCCCCCCCCCTTCCGTTCCTCTCCTACCTACTCCTCTCCCCGTCCTCCCTCCACATCTGCTTCCTTACTCAGACCTGCTGTAACCAGACACTTTTAATAACACCTACGTAAAGAATATGATACAGGTTGCACTGCAGTTATATAAACGTTACCGTAAATACATTTTTTCATTCTTTACTTCATTGTGTTTATTTTTTGTTATTTTTTTCCTGTAGGCTAAGTATCTGATGTATAGCATCTAGTAATCCGGATCCTTGCTAGCAGCCATTGCATCCGTTAGAGATACGACAGCAGTTTAATAATCTAAAATAATAATAACGTAAATTATACTGATTAGGACTCTTTAATCTCTGAAATATTTTAGGAGCAGTAAGAAAACGCTGTAGGTTAGATCACGAAGCAGCATCGAACCAGGAAGCTTCGATCATGCTTCGGACCATAAACAAAGGCCCATAAACACCACTCCATATCTCAGCTCAGTCGAATCTCATCATCATCAGTCATCTCGCGGGTGGTGTGACGTGGCGGTGAAAGTGGAAACTCGCCGAACTTGGTAATACACTCACATTGGACGGCTTTGTGTGATCAGTGCCATTGTGAACGTAATTAGAGAATACTTAGTCGACGAAAGACAGTAACAAGCAATTGAAGGAGTAGTGTTTGTGACTATGAATTGTGTACTGAGACGTGCTGCCAGAAGACGAGATCAGATTAGGCTACTCACGTGATCAGTGCAGTGGTGAAGACAGTCATTAGAACTGATACGTGATTTGAAAAAGACAGCACTTAGTTGGAATAAGTTACTTGAAATAGGAAGTGCTTAGTCGGAAAAGAACAGTGATACGTAACTTGAAATAGGACAGTACTTGGTCGGAAAAGAACAGTGATACATTACTTGAAATATTGGTCGGAAAAGAACAGTGATACATAACTTGAAATAGGACAGTACTTAGTCGGAAAAGAACAGTGATATATAACTTGAAATAGGGCAGTACTTAGTGGGAAAAGAGCAGTGATACGTAACTTGAAATAGGACAGCACATTAGTCGGAAATGAACAGTGATACTTGAAATGGGAGTGTTTACTGTTGAACAAGCGGGTGATGAAGAGGCTGTATCCTTGGCTGTAATATGATGCCCGAAGACCCAGCTTCCTCCGCTTCTGGCATGTGGTAGAGCTCATTATGAACGCCAGCATCCTCAGTGAGTAAAATGAAGAGGAAACGGAAAACCAAGAAAGTTTATCATTTAAGTACCCGTGAGACTTGTCGTACATCCGCAAACTCTCCGAAGTGGATGCAGAAGATTGAAGGTAAGGGTGATAAAATATCCCTAGACTAAAGTATCACTTTAATGTTAGTATATACTGCCCTTATTCCTGTAATTTTAGTTCTTTGTGTTTTCAGGAACTAATAAACTGATGTGTGTGCTAAGCAGGTCGTTGTGGCACGCTTTGCTGCTTAGGGTGTAATGTTAATACAGTACTGTATAGTGTGTTATATAAGTCTCATGCAGTGGAAGACATTATTACGCTATAGCCTACTGTTGTCACATTTCATATACAACTCTTCACACCTTGCGTTGCCTTACCTCATATTTACACACACACACACACATATATATACATTTGCCGCAACTCATTCACACTTCATCCACACTACATACAGCCATACCTTACACAGACACACTCTGCATGTACTTTCGCACTTCATGCACGCCATGCACCTCATGCTGCCATACCTGTCATACCAAACACTGATATGGTACACCTCATGCACAGCTGTCAAACCTTGCATTGCCGTACCTCACACTTTCACACCACTACAAGGCTACCCTTCATGCACAACTCAGCCGCCCTTCACACTACCACACGTCACTCACACTTCACACTGCCATTCCTCACACTGTCACGTCACACACTACCATAATCACACTGTCTCATCATACACTGTTACACCTCATGCACAACTCATCATACCTCGCAGTGCCATCTCTCGCATTTTTACACCATAAACTTTTACCTCATGCACAGTTCAAAAGATCTTACACTGCCTTATCTCCACCGAACACATGATACACGGCCGCGCAGTTTGTCACACTCACACTACCATACCTCACACTGTCAACACATGCACAGTTTGTCACTCATACTGCATTACTTCACACAAGCACACGATACAGTTGCACACCTAACTCATGCACAACTCGTCACACTTCACACTACCTTAATTATCCTGTACTGCCACACAATCTTGTCTCATACGTGTAACTCAGCCATACCGTACCTTCTCAAACCTTCTACTACGGTGAGACTCGAGTTATACTGCCACACAAGAAATCAGCATTGCATTCGCAGAGTTGCATTTAAAACCAATCACTGACACAAATTCGCCGTTGTAATTTTAAAATGTATCGCTCTTATATAACTAAAGATTTGACTTACTAGCCTATTTTTCATTTTCATGTCAGTATAAGTTACTCACATAAAATGGAGATGCTTATCGGTGCGTTATGAAAGGCCATTTTGACCTCGGGAAATTTATCCCCGTCAGCAAAGTAATTAAAATAACACTTTTCTAGATCCATTTTCTCCATCCAGCGGTAATACTGATTTTGTTTTTCTTTTTTTTCACCACTTCCAAGTCAAGAGTACATGATTTCTATACATTTTTTTTAATTGTTTTATTTTTCCTTCCGCTGTCCTATTGTTAAAAATAAATAAATGAAACTGAACTAAGCCTTTGAAGATGCTGTTCCTGTTAGTGAAGAGAGATGATGGTCTCTCTGCCCATTTCCTTCTTAAACAAACACCTGATGCCCTAATCTGTGCATTATTTATAACATGCTTCTCACATCTTAACTAGCGAGTAAATAGGATTCCTTTGGCATCATAATTTACTTGAAGTATTTTATCCTGTTCTTCCTCTTACTTCAAAGACAAAGGACACACATACACCCACCCACCCACACCCACACACCCACCTACCCACACACACATATACACTCTGCTCTACACAACCTCGAACTAAAAACACCACATCACACCACACCACCCACGACAAAACCCACACACCACACCACACAATCCTGCATCACCTTATATCCCACCACATTTACGCACACCCACATGCACACACACACATAGCTGCATCAGTGTTAATGTGGCTAGATAACAGTGTGTAAAATATTAATGTCATACGCAGAACTAAAATGGCATGGAAAAGGTACTAGAAAATCTTACGTCTTCCGTATATTTCTTATCAGGCTCCTTCTTTCTTGCCTCATTTTATTTGACTCCTTCCTGGAAATGTGTTCTGATTAGTTTTTTTGTTTTTCTCATTTCTTAGCAAAATATTCACTTTAAATTTCTTAGATATTCTTACCACTTCGACATCTTCACCTCTTTTTATTTCTCCCAACCCCCCAAACTTTGTAATTTTATAAACTTGTACCCTTGTTTTGTCGTGGGCAATATTTGTTTATGTATTTAACTTACATTCCTTCCCATTTCCTCCAGTTTCTCTAAGTCCCCCTCCCCTACTTCTCCACACACACACACCCTCCCGTTACTTTACTTCTCTCCATGCTTCTTCTATAAATTTCCTTCTTCTATTAACTTCATTCTATATTACTTCCTCTCCCATTTCTCTACATCTCCCCAGCTCTATACCCCCACCCGCCCCTCCTCTCCAGCTCTCCCACACTTCTCTACACCCCCATCCTCCTCTCCCTCCAGGGCTCACCTATTTCTTAACACCCCAGCCGCCCCTTCCCTCCAGCTCTCTCCTGCTTCTTTATACCGCTGCTCACTGCTCTCCTCTGTGTCTCTTCCACTTGTCTAACCCCGCACTCGCTTCTTCCACCAGCCCTCCCCCATTTCTCAACATCCCCCACCCACCCCTCCCCTTCATCCCTCCCCCACATGTCTACTCCTCCCTCCTTTCCCTCCTCTCCAGCTCTCCCCCACTTTTTTACACCCACACTGTCCCCTCCCCTCTTGATCTCTCCTCTCTCCCCAAGATAACACTAGCCCTCGACCTCTGTCACCGGTGCAGCTTTCACTCGCCTCCTCTTGTAATTTTGTGATGCCCTCGACATTTTCCCACCTTTGACAACCAGTGACCTTTTCTCGTGCGAGTCTTGTCCTGTGATGAACTGTGACCTTGACTGGATGTGGACTTGACCTAAAATGACCTTATTTTTCACCGGGATTGTAACCTCAGTCGGTCTAACCCGTGAACTTGTTCGTACACGTGATCTGACCTCTGTCGTCGACCCGACCTCTAGCTTGGTTTGACCTGTCCCTTGACTCCTGACCCACTTCCGTGCATGATCTTTGTCCTGTGACCTCACCTAACATGAACTTCAACCTGACCCCTCCTGAACTTTAACCTGACCTGCTTCCTGCATGACTCTTGAGTGACCTGGCGTTGATGAACAGCGATGACCCTAAGTAAGTCATCATTCCTATAGGTCATTCCTGACCTTGTATGTTCTACACCCCAAGAAATAGTGGCCAGGTAGATGAGGCCCACTTCACTTCACCTCACTTCACCTTTACCCCTGATATAGACATGACCTTTGACCCGGCTTTTATATTCTGTCGCTGGTGTGATGCAGTGTCAGAGTTTCTAAATCATTTCACTGCGTACACTCACGGTCAATAATGCACACGTTTAGGTTCCCAAACAGAGAATCGATATCCCAGACTGTTTTAATTTTTGTGGAGGCTTTGACGCAGGTTAAAGACAGTACAAATAAGGATTGATCCAGATACGCCAAACACAGTAAACTCAGTGTCTGTTGTGAGCTCTGTGGCACGTCTGTCACCCACCTAGCCATCGTAAATAGCCTATGTGGTCACTTTACTACGACTTTTTTTTTCTTTCCCCAACACAGGTACCGTACATTTAGGCGACTTTGTTCACTTTAAGAGCTACCTTTAAAACTTGATGGGTTAGAGACAGCCTTAATTGACCTCTGTAGTACGAGATATTTGTCCTGAATTGAATATTATCGTCTGGAGATAGCAGTAATAATAATAATAATAATAATAATAATAATAATAATAAATCCGCTTGAGTATACTCGTAAAAGTTTAAGAGTAGTAATCAGTTTCGGACAAAAGCGACCC